>PNEQ01124604.1:61640-119135 GCA_003012365.1 Medauroidea extradentata
TGTTATGACCTTTACAATCAATAGTAGTAATCCAACAAGATGGCGACGGAGCAAGGAGGACTGATAAATCAATATTACGTTAAGTATAAAGAAAAACCATGTGACTGAAGCTCCTACGTCCTTGGCATGCTAAGTAACCCCAGTCGCAGAGCCAGACTGCAGCACTTCCAGTCGGCAGCATTACGGGAAAAAAAGAAAAGCCAACAAGCCTCGAAACAATGAATGGCGGTGCTGGCTGGCCCTACCACAGCAACGTGAAGGTTCTACATCACCAAATCTCGTGGGTAGTCGGTAGGCCCCAGCTCTCCGGTCTGACTGAGGGCAACCGCATCTTGCAGGTCCAGACGTCCCCGTTCCCGGAACTCTTCAACGGCCCTCCCGAGAGAACTCACTTGTCACGTCACCACACGAACCAGAAAAACTCTCCTTACCTCCTTAGATATAAACCTTAATGCACAGATACAATACACATAAAACACTGCCTAGACTCCTCCATTGCTCTATGAAATGTCACATATTACAACCTAAGACCACAATCGATTAAATTGTTTACAAATCAAATTACAGTACATAGAGTAAATATAGTAGATAATCAAAGCAAAAAAAAAAAATACTGAGAAAAAAACTAAACTATTTAAATAAACATTAAGAACTGCAACAAATGCATCACAGATACATATATTACAGAATAAAATGTAAAATATAAAATACTATATAAGACATTAAACTAGTATAATTAGTTCCCCTCCTCGTGGTGCATCCTGAATAGCTTTTATGTTCTGTAAAACGTGAACTAAATGAACTAACAATAGCTATAAACCAGACAATCGAACGATCTGCTGGTTATAATCACAATGTCTCAGATAAATAACTGTATTAAAAATATGTACATCTTAAAATTCACGTTGAGTGATTCAGTAAATGTATATTCAATACCGAATTTAGCAAACTTGTTAGCTAGTCGAGCAGTTGGTCCAACTATCACCTCGGCCTTCTCTCATCTAAACGGTGACCTTGCCAGAAGGCGGCAATACGTAATGGGCTTCACTTCATATTTACTTTAGAAATCCATTTGCCTAAACAATATATCAAATCCAGATACTACCGACTGTGAAAACATTATGTTACAACTGCATCGTCTTTCTTAGTAGGTTTTCGATATTCATTCTATTTCGTGAATAAATCGATACGAAAATATTTTTACGTTATAAACCACAAAGCATGTGACATTTTAAGTTTGGCGAATATATAAAAATACATATTTTTAATCATCATGCAAGGTCTTAATTCTTGAACTTATTTCTTTTCAAGCCCTAATTTTACATCGATCTGGGATTAGTACAGAAACACTCAAAATATATTCAGGAGTGATTAATATAGCTTAAACATATCAGTTGTGGATGTTAAATAATTTTTAGTTTGATGGGGATGTTCGGACACAAATAGGGCCTATTACATAAGTTACTATATGAAATTTGTTTCATGCAATTACATAATAATTTTAAAACGTAAAGTTTAAGTTAAAATTTTACTGTTAAAATGTTCTGGTAATGAATATTCTAAATGTTAAAATACAAATTTTCGTGAAAATTGTTCAAGGTCACTTGAGACAGTAGAAAGTATTCTGAAAACCGTCATTCTGAAATAAATTAAGTGATTTTCACCGCAACTGTTTGAAGACAGTTAACGTTTTCGGCGTAAGTCATAAAGTCATTAAATATTAGTATATTTCTTTGCCTAAAATCATTCCTTTTAAACAATTCAATACATTAGAAAATGGCAAAATTATTCAAGGAATGTGAAGTTGGTTACATTATGATTCGAATTTCACGCGTGTTTCCAATGTAAATGAAATATTTCGGGTCATTTGACTGAAACTGAAGAATTGTTGATTCACAGAGAAGTTAAATAGTTTCTCAGAAGAGCAGACGGCTTCAGGTCTAGCTGGATGCAGGGATACGAGGAAAAGTTATGGGCCGGCCACCGTCTATGACCAACCAACTGGAAGGAAACTGTTTACGTGCTCGTACATTCCAGCCCAGAGTTTCCACCTCACTGCTTTTCTTTGAACTTTAGACTTATGATGGAGAACCATATTGGAGTCAGATAAGAGCACTGCTATTTACCGACCAAATACCCTACATCCTATGTGTACAGTTTCAAGAATTTTTCTCCATATTGCGTTACGAAGAGGAATTGGGAAAATAGAAAAAATGAGAAAGGACTGAGATCAGATTTCTCTAAGAGCAAGACAATTTTCGTCCAGTACTAATATTTACTTGAAGTATTTCATATTTCAAAAATTTAAAAGCCATAATTATTTAGCTAACTTTGAATATTTTTGTGAGGATTCAAAATAAACCAAATTAACTTAGTTTCGGAAATCAATCCGTATGTTCAAATAGACCTTTATAAATTTAACTTCTCGTGTTATCTACCGAATGCCATAATAGTAACTAAAATATTTATTTATTATTTCTTAATTTTACAGAGAAACAGATAGACAGGGCATTATAAAATCATATATTTTCTTACCATTGTTTATCTAGACTAAATAATACTGGTAAAACACAGTTCTTATAGTGTAAAGTAAATTTTCAAACGTGATTTTATTTTCTATAAATATGTCAAACTAGCAAACAAAAATGTTAAATTTTTAAACACATCATAGAACTTGGTCAGTTTCCCTGTATGAAAAATATGTAATCGAACGGAATATCGTAAGAAATTGGAAATAGTTAATTAAATAGGCTAGTGTCTCAGTTCTGAATGTTAAATTACGCTAGCGCTTGGTATAGTCAAAGTTCAAATTAATAGGCAATTATCAGTTAAAGGCAGTTTTTAATATAGGGTATGACACTTCAGCTGTACATAAGCTTAGAGTCAGTCGTCCTGAATCATAATGTAACAACAAAGAAGGCATGTACAGTTGCAAGATGTGTTACAAATTTGATCAAACAATACCCGTTTTTGACTGATTATAAAATTGTTCACATTAGCATAGGATTATTTTTGCAGACAAAAATCACACTACGGAATCAAATAAAGTCAATGTATTTATGTCATAGAATATTTAAAATGCTTCTTTGTAATAGGCCATGTCTTTCGTGTAAACACAATGCATACAACTTCCTCGAAATTTACTGTTATGTGGTTGCCGAAATAAAAGTTTAAATTCCTCGTATGCTGTACTGTTGTTCAATATAATGACAATTTTTTATTAGGTTTCTGTCATTTTTTCAAGTAATCGGCATAGAGAAGTGATGAAGGGTTTTCGTACGAAACAAGCTTTTTTTCGTTAGTAAGAATACTTTTCAAAAATGTGCTGACATGTGATCTCATGACACTTCTGACGAAACGTAAAACAAGAAGTTATCGGCATTACTTGTAAGCCTACTTTCCTTGATGTGGATGCAAACTAACCTTTAAAGCTAAAGTCGTTTACATATAGAATTATTGAACAATAAGTTATAAATTCTTCTCGCGACATCTTCTTACACGGTGGACATACAAGAATAAGGACTAGGTAAATAAAAATTGAATAGTGAAGCTCATAAATATTTAAATGGCTTTCTATCGGTCATGTAGTCCTTGGCGTAACTGGCGTGTATTAAAATAATGTATGCATGTCACAAAATCTTTGAAATTGAGGGTGTGTGTTAATAAACACATTTTGAACCTACTTATTACGTAACGTGAATCGACCCTATAGAAACTTTGAAAAATCGTCCTTAGACTTTTGGTGTGCTAAAAAGAATCGAAGGATATTTAAAAAAAACTGAATACAAAATGAACAGAAAATAAAACTCAAGCTGTCGCATTAGGTGCTATTTATGTCCAGAGTTAGATGCAATTTTTACTAACGGTAAATTTAAATACTGCATGAGTTAAGAGGACTGTGTACTTAGCCGTTGGACAGTGTTGTGGAGTGTCACGCGAATACTTTTTTACGTGAAATCGCCGAACTTATTCTTTTTGTTGTTATCTATGAAAAGAACACCCACTTGAAACTACGTATGCTACTTTTTGAAAATGCAGTAGGCCTATTCTCGTTAGTGACATGATTTTGTGGCCTCTGGATATGGCTAAAAACCGCTTTTTTTAGACGGTTGTAACTCTGAAAATATGACCTGAATCCGTAAATTGCAAAATAAGTTGCTTGCATTGGTCTTAACTTCATAATAGGCAAAAAATAAAATTTTAGTGTCACCGCTTTAAGTCACACAGAAAAAAGATTTCTACGAAAACATTGCACGCCAGTTTTGCGCGCTGGGAATAGAGACCATGTGCCTGTCGTCGAGAGTGTTGCTCTGACTCTTATCACTCAGCTGTTACCGCGCGTCAAACGCGGAGATCTGAAACCGGTACACAGAACTATTAAAGCATGGCCGTCTTTAGTAGATGGCCGGAGTCTTGAATGTCGCAACACTGCATCGGGGACCTGCTGCTTGTCACTTCTTGGCCACCCTAGTCTCTGCAACGTGTATAGATGCAGCTTTAGTGGCGTGTACACGTCTACACTGACTAGGGCAGCCAATGAGCGACCGGCAGTAGGCCTTCGATGCAGCGTTGCCTCATTCAAGACTCCGGCCTTCTACTAAAGACGGCAATGGTTAGAGGTACGTAAATTTCGCAGGTACATTCCAGGTCAGGTTGAACGCCAATTATGTATACATCATTGTCATGTCAGTGACTTGCTGGCGGCTGTTACGAAACGCATTTGACTACTGCAAGCCAGTAGTAAATAAGGAAATAATGCGAAGTGCTATCGCTTACTACCTGCTTGTACGGTTATAAGCCAATTTATAATCGATTGTGGCCACTGGGATTATAGGTCTGACTAGTCTAGACTGCTGCCAGATGAATCCGCGAAATTGATGTTTCTCTAGCAATGGTTAAAGACATTTTCAAAATCCGCCACTGTGTAACTTTTAACACGGAATTAACGAAAAAAATTAAGTCATATCACTTTGCTAAAAACTATATTTTGACTGAGTTGATAAAGTTCTGAAAAATTTTTAAATGTTGTTCCTCTCAAATATTTTTAAACATGTCATAAACTAAATACATAAACATTAAGTTAACTAAGTAATATATAATACTCAGTTTGACGAAATTCTGAATATTGGTACTTTACATGTCTTGTGTGACCATACATTTTTTTACAAGTCACCAATTAGATTTTTACGAATATGGCATTTAAAACCATAAACTCCAAGTCTCCGTGTCAAGCACTATACGAGTACCGAGAGTGAAATAGTCCTGAAAAGCTGTTCCTTAGATATTTCGTGTGATCAAATTATCTTCAAACAGCCAATTTTTGAAATTACGTACACAGTATGAAGGAAACAGCCATAAATATTAAGTCATATTTACATACATTTTGTGTACAAATTTTGACAAAATTCTAAAAAAGGATTACTCAGTTAAATCGCGTGTATCGTAAAAAAATTACAAATAACTGGCCATTTTCAAAATATCACTACGATTTATCATTTAAGGACATTTAATTTCCAGACAGTTTAATAATAAATATATGTGCACCATATTATATGAAACACGGAAAAGTATTTTCTCAGATATGAGGGGGTGTAAGTCACAATAATTTTTTAGTGTAATTTTTATTCATAATATTCACATTTTCCAAAAGAATATCCCGTGACAAATATTTCACTCTTAACTGAATTTCTGAAGTATAATACGTATTGCAAGAATGAACTGCATTTTGCATGTGATTCAGTGGCGGCTCGAGGGTTGTTGTCAGGTAGGGCTGCAGTTGCCAAGAGCTGTACAAGGTTGTGCGCTGGTTGACTCTACAGCCACTGACACGCTGATGTGCAGGTGCCCCTTACTACTGTGTGGTCACAAAATATCTAGTAGCCAGCAAATATTTCATGGTCGTTGGTCTACGGCGTGTTCATCAAGAGTGTACAGTTCCGACTATCTGCAGCCCCACCTGGCAACAGCCCACGATCCGCCACTGATGTGATTTTAAAAAAAATGTTTAAGAGGAAAATTATGTAACTGACTTACGCCACTATAAGTCTCAGCCCCTCATATGTCATATTATTTAAAAATATAAAAATGGCCACAACTTTTAAAATATATCAATAGAATGAACTAAATACACAAAGTCAAATCCGCTTCCTAAGCAATATTTGTACGAAATTTGACGATATTCAGAAATATATTTTCTCAGATGTCATATTTTGCTTAATATATAAAATCAGTCACTAAATTTGAAAACGTGAAAATAGAATGAACAAAAATACTAAGTTAAATCTGTTTAGTATATAGTACATGTGTACCAAGTTAGGTGAAATTTTGAATATTTTTTCATTTATGTTATATTACGTTAATATATAGCCTAACTAAATGCCACCATTTTAAAAATTCGAACACAGGAGAAATGAAGTACTCAAAAGTGAAGAAAGCTAAGTATGTAGTTTTAGTGTATCAAGTTTAATGAAATCTCCTCAGTCATATGGTATTATGCTAAAATAATGAATGGTCGTTGTATTGAAAATATATTTACAGGAACGAAAAACACAAAAATTAAGTTAGCTCACTACGTGGAACAAGTTTGATAAAATTCGGAATAATATTTCACCAGATGTAGCATACGCTGTTAATAAAAAATATGGCGCTCATTTAATAAAATATGTACTGTACACATGATCAACAGAATATGCACATGTTAAGTCAGCTTTGTATGTAGTACCTGTGTATCGAGTCTGATAAAATTTGGAATAATGTTCCCTCATATAGGTCACATTATGCATAGAAAAAAATACAAAAGACTGTTATATGTAAATATTAAAACATGAACAAAACAAACAAATATTCAAGTCAGCTAACTATATTCGATTTGTGTACCAAGATTGATGCAATTCAGAAGTACGTTTCTTTGGATATGTCATAGATAATGCTAAAATATAAAATTGGCATCCAGATTGAAAAGCTAAACACGGGATGAACAAAGTACACAAAACTAAGTCAGCTGAGAATGTACAAAGTTTGATGAAATTAGAAAAAAATTGATTTCTCAGATATGTTTGCTATAAAAATAAAACGGCCGCTATTTTGGAACTTTGAACACAAGGAGCGCGAAACACTATAAAGTCAAATCAGCTTTGTGTGCAGATTACATGTACTTAGTTCGATAAAATTAGGGATATTTCCTCAGATTTGGTATACTATGCTAAAGTTATAAAAATTGCCGACATTTTGATTATACAAACACGGGATAATCTACATACATAAAAGTCAAGTCACCTTACCAGAAATTTTCTATGTACTGAGTATGAAGCAATTCCAAAATACGTTTACATGTCTTGAGTGATCAAAAATGTAATAATGTCCGCCATTTTCAAAATATTAAAACGGCATACGTGAAATATAAAAAAGTAAAAGTACTAATAGTTTACCTAGTTTCATAAAAATTCAGTCTACAGGTTCAAAAGTTTTTTCAGGGGGGGGGGGGAGGACATACGTAAATTAATACTTGTGTACATACAGACGAAACGCGCGATCTCTTAAACCTATCTTTTGAAGAGGAATGTAGGCAAAAAATTTACAAGTTTTTATCTCTTTCTCTGCGAAAATTATGTTGGTGAAATAACTCACAAACAAGTTACCATATATACAACATATACCTAAATCAAATATGTATTTGCTTATATATATATATACACACAAACAAACACGCGCGCGCAAACACATACACACACCTAAACAGCGCCGTTTTGATTGTGGGATACACCTAAGGTGCGAAAAGTAGTAAATTTGTGTTTGTTAAAATTTATCAGCTTTGAAGTTTGTCTATGTAGGGTGCCTGTACCGAATATGGCCCGCTTAAGGTTTAAAAATCATGTGTGCTTGAGTCATTAATTATATTACTAATTTAACACATGGCTAATGTAAGACAGATATTTATGGATGGTGTGTTTTCATACTGGAGGCTACTGTGTATCGATCCCACAACGATCTCGTCTTCAAACTGTCAAAAAATTCCGTAAATTCACGGAAATATTTACAGAAAAGTACTGTAACTATACGGAAGTGGCTTCCGTAATTTTTTATTTATGGAAGTTTGTCCGTATTGTTAGTTTACAGATGTTTGACAGTAACTTTCCGTAGATTCATGGAAAGATGTTTTTACAATTTTAATGTTTATTTTGCTGTGTTTCTTTTAAAAATATGTGGAACTAACGATCATGATAACTCCTAGAGTTAATGTGCATGCACACTGGTGCGAAACGAAAATAAGACAAGACAAGCTAAGATAACAAAAGCTACTTGCTGCTTCCTGGTGAAAAGGAGGGCAGCGGAGCGGGTATGCACCTTTAAATTGTTATTAATTTATATTCAATAAATTCTTTTTCTCATAATTATACAAATGAAGCTCTGTAAAATCAGTATGTCATTATCAAAAGTGGTCTGTTATGAAGTTGAACTCTTACCACTGCATGGAACTTCCTCAGTGACCGCCTTGTCAATATTGTACAATGGTTAGAGCATCTGCCTGGAAATAATTAGGTTGTGGTTTCGAATCCCAGCAATTTCGAAACATTATTCAGGTTATTCGATTGTATGTTAATATCTCGATAAATCACAGGAAACAAGAATATGTAGTATTTATGGAAAATGGAGTTCCAGTAATTTGAATAAATTCAATATTTTTTTGCGGAAAACAGATTGTCTGTAAATTTTAGGGGGATTCCGTTATCAAGGACAACTGAGTGCCCGTTATTTTACGAAGATTTCTGGATAGTTTTTTGCCTGTACTTTTCCGTAATTTGACGGAAATTTTTTCTAACAATACTACACAATGGTGAATAGTAGGCCATATTGAGAACTGGGCCGTATAAGGTACAGGTACCTTATTTGATAAACACCTGTCTTATAATTTTACAAATGCAGTTGCAAATAATATTAAACGTGTACAGTATATGTGACACTGTATTGCCTTCTATTTCAATTGGTATCCTATGCCATTCGCGGCAAAGTTATCGATTCCTTAGGCATTCGTAACAACATGTACCACTAATATTATTGTATTTTATAGAAGTGTCATACGTAGCATTTGAGAGCGATGTAATACACAAACTTAGTAATTGGCAGTGTGGTAGACTTTCATAAACAAATGAAGGTAAAGAAGAAATTGACTGAAAAGTAAACTTTAGCACGGTATTTTGTAATGGATAAACTACACCAGCTAAACTTATGATGATACGACTTATAGGGTATTATGCCGTAAGCGGATGTGTGATAATGCCCAAACCTTAAACAGTTAATATTTATTTCAGACGTACTAACGTACTTCTTTGGTTAGTCTGGTCCCAAGAATCAACCCCAGTGGAACGAGTGTGGATTTTGCAGTGACGACATAGTCTTTACAAAAGATCTATAACGGCTTGTTTAAGAAAATGTGGGAGTGATACTCGAAAACTCTAACACTTCATGTTGGATATTTATGCCCTGTTTATTCTCCCGAACAGTGATGCAATAGTGTTCAAAATTCACTTAAAAAAGTTAACTTTTTTCGGAAAATCACCCAGTTAATCTGAATATAATCCATTGTTTGTATCTATGTTACCATTATTTATGCGAGTTTGGTGCATTAATTAAGAGAGTTTATTGTGAGCATGGCAATTTATGTGGGAATTAATTTATTTTGCATGTAGTTTTAGATATGTTTACAAGAAACCACTATGGCATTCCAACAGGAAGAAACTTTCTGTGATATTTGAGCAATAAAACAAATATAAAAATAAACTATTTTACAAAAGTTTAATCAACAATAACAGTTTTATTATTTTAAAAAATACTGTTTCCAAAACTTTGGCTCTTCACGATATCGGCGGCCATTTAAGGTATTTCGAAAGCAATTCTATATATATATATATATATATATATATATATATATATATATATATATATATATATATATATATAAATTTTAATTTGTGCGGGTTAATAGAGGCTAAAATGTTTATATCATAAAATACATTTCATTAAAATATATAACAATAGCATAGATATATATTGTTTATTTAAACATAATATATCAACTGTGGATATTTATTTGCTTATTTTCCGTGTTCAGTAAATTAAACCGTAAGTAACTATACAGAAGAACAATTTACTGACTACAGCATTTCAATATTAAATTATGCTTAAAGAAGAAAATGTGATGGTCATACTTGTTTGTTCGTCGTTAAAGATAATTGTTTTATCCCCAAATACAAAGTAATATTTCCAATTTATCCCAAACGTTTCGTAAAATGTGTGTTTATAAAAGCTGTGAAATATAAAATGTAAAAATTATTTTCAGTGAAAATGAAACTAAATTATTTCTTAAGTAGTTAGTGAACAAAAGTGAGCAAGTCTGAGAAATATGTAAATGAAGCTGCAGAAATTTACTTCATCTGCTGACAAGTTACAATATCTACAAAGTTTCAGTAAGACCTAGTTTCGCCCCAGAAACATTTTCAAACGTATGCTCTTCTTGCATATATCGAAAGTTTATAAGGAGGGAAAAGCGGCTTACAGACGTGACATGTATGGAAATTGAGGTTAACTGTAGAAACACTAAGTACGAGGATTTGCATGAGCGAAACTTCTAAGATATTTTAAAAAAGGAGAAAGGGCGTAGGTTATTACGAATTTTTAAATTTATTTGAGTTAAAATTTTCATATGTGAGTATTGTAACAAATGTCACTCGAATAAATGTTTGTATTTCGTTAGTTAATTGTACTATCATTAAAATTATAGTTGAGAAAACATTAAAGTTCCTGTGAAAATAAAATTATTAAATTGGAGCTAAATTAATTACGTACACTAGTAACAAAAATTGCGCTGCACCTGCTTTACATTGGTTCGCGACTTTCTGACGTAAAAGTTGGTTAATTGATCAATAAAACCAATGGTTTTATTTAATAGGCACTCAGTAAACTGCATAATCATTTGGATAAGTTTTTCTTAATAATAATGCCAATTCCCTATGAATTACACTGGTTTTGTAATTCCTTGTATATTTTCCTCATTCTACTCGTATTACTCTTTCAGATGCCCTTATTTTGGCAACAATGTAGTATTTTTAAGCATATCTTCCTATCTACAATATTTGATAATAAGATAAATTTCGCTCGTAGTCAGCAGATTTCTCGTAGTTTTTAAAAACTTTTCTACAGTTTTCGTACCAAACGCTAAATTCTAATCAAATAATAAGCAACCGCAAAATAAACAACACGGCCTCCTTGTAAGCAAATTTAGTTAAGAACTCAAAGTGTTTGGGGATGCTCATATTAGTAACGTGCACCGTAGTAACACTTGCATTATACGATTTGTCCACCTTCCAGACTGCGACAGACACCAAACGAGTGAACACTTCAGTTGATTGTATAACGGTTTGTCCATTAATATTAATAAATTAACTGGAACATTACTTTATGCTACATCAAGGAAAATATCCCTTAAGAGGGCGTGGTACATAATTCAACGCTAAAAAACATTAATCTATAACTGTAGGTTTCTTGAAGCCATTTTTCGAAAAGTAAACAATAGCAATCTTAGACAATAGTTTTAGCCAACGTTTTACACAAAATTGTTTCCGGTGTTACGAACTTTTGAGGCACAATCTCTGACGCCGGAACCTTGTGTATTTAACTGCGGCGCATGAGATCACGCTTAAATAATTAGTAATTTTAGGATACATATTTTCTCATAATGCTGGAAAATACAATTATCTAGGATTGTCATTGAGTAATTTATCCATATTGGTTTCGAAAAAAGCGTAGAAATCAATTGATATTTTCAGCGTTTATGTATGTACCACGCACTCTTAAGTATATGGTAATACAGCAAATAATAACAAATAAACATACATAAAGTTACTAAGAAAATATACGAGCCGAAAAAAAATTAAACAAATACACTTCTCAGTTACACAAACATTTTTTAAGTTTTATAATAGAAAAAGTTTAAAATATTAACTTGTGTTGTCTCCGTCATACTATACATTTATTTGTCCATATGATTAGTATTTAATTTCTTCTTTGTTGGTAAAGTTCCTCATTCGTCACGTTGAACGTCTTTTTTAAGTTTCTTGATAAGTATAAAAATTCACGTCGTGTACGTAGTACTTTAGAAGGGGTCACGTTTAAATGAGGTGTATCGTTAACCCATCCAGCACGGAGAGTTTACTACAATACTTATATCTGATAATTTTTAACCTCTGTAGACGAAATATTTAACTGTCAATATTAGTGTTCTTGGCAACATAATATATTCAAATAAGTCTGTACCCAAGAAAATCCGTCACAAACGTATGTTTTCGCTATGGCTGTGGAATATCGCAAGCATTATTTTGAAGAATTTGCTATTTGTAAGGACAACAATATAGGATTAGATACGTTTTCAAAGATTTAGTTTATATTTCTTTTTTAAATTGTGTATGGACTAAATTAAAATATAATACATATGTCACAAGAATAAGATTTAATAATATCAGAGCCATTTTTGAACTAGTTGTCATGAAATTACACAACAATGGAAAATTTAACACTTGGATATATCAAATAATTATCATTAAACTGTTAATATTCTGGTAATAGTTAAGGGTGATATTATGTCTAAAATATTGAAACATAATTTTTCCAGTGATGGCCGCAACTCATTTTCCAAAATTTCAGAGTTATAGCCGCATTACTTTGACAGTGCGATATATATATATATATATATATATATATATGTGTGTGTGTGTGTGTGTGTGTGTGTGTGTCTATCAGTGCATGTATGAATGCTTATGTATGTATAATGGCATTCAATGTGATGCTGATGTTACTATATCTAGCAAAACAGAGCAAGACAACCGGCTGTCGCACGCAGACTGACAACATCGAGTTCACCATGTGAAATTCTATAGTCGCGTTTTCCAGCATCAGGTTGCCTTGTAGAGACATGCAAAATTCGCGTTATCATTTGGTAGCGGAATAAACTTAACTACCTATACATAACAGAGCATTATCTGCGATTCAATTAGCCACAAACTTTCATGTGTTGTCATTTACGTGTGTTACGTTTTTACAGCGATTGGCCTTTCTACCGTATATGCATTCTTCGCGGCAAGTCACGACAATATCGGCCAGCGGGAGACGACGAACAAGCCTAAAGTGACTTGGAGTCTAGTTACCTGTCAGAAAACAACGCGAATTTTGCATGTCTCAATTCATAAGTAATAAGTAGGGATCCTTGTTTTTCGCGAAAAGAATTTTGCCTCACTTTGTTTCCGTGCCTTACGTGCACATCTGCAGTTTTGAATCGTCGTCAGCGATTGGATATTTTAACTGTCACGAGCCTTGAGATTCTACCGGCAAATCTCAGACGTGTGGGCGTTGCAGGAAAGTTTTTGTAACTGGCTCAGTCTAATGAGAAACTGCTCTTCACACAGACACGCTGCCAATAATTATGAAGCATAATTACAGATGTGCACGTAAGGCACTAAAACAAACTGGGGCAAAATTCTATTCGCTAATAAACAGGGCCCCTAATAACAAGACGAAGATGTATGTTAATATTTTTTCGCGGCTGATGACACGATTGTTGTGGTTCACACTGTGGTGTTTTTTTTTGTTAAATAGACTGTCTCTGTAATACTCTGTAATAATTAAAATGTAATGCATGAGACTCGAAATAATCAACACTTACACCAACATAAATTGAAATTAATTTAATTCATTGCCACAGAAAATTATCTCAGTGTTCAAACAAAATGGCGTGGGTCCGTTCCGGGTATTCCTAGAAGACTTTAGAATCCTACATTAAAGGAAATTAATATTACTATAGACAGGAAATAATAGTATTTCACGTAATATTTCATCATAGATGATCATTCCAGAACAATCACAAGACGGTATATCATACGTTAAATAATATTAAAATTTGAAGCAGGAATACGAAATAATAGTATACAATATACTGCAAAATTCAGTCAAGATGGCGGTGAAGCAAGGAAAAACAATGGGGAGGAATATAAAAAAAATTGGCTACAGAAGCTCTAAGACCTAGGATACTTGATAATCCCCGTCGCAGAGCCAGACTGCAGCACTTCCAGTCGGCGATCCCAGTGTGTAAACCAACACGTCTTGATACATAAAAAAATACGGCGGTGCTGGCTCGCTCTACCACAGTAACGTGACAAATTAATGTTACCAATCTTCTGTAGTAGGCAGGCCCGAGTCCTTCTGTCTACCTGGTAATACGGGCATCCAGCTCACCCAGATGATCTTCCTTCGGAATCACTCAGAACGGCGAAGTCATCCTCGTTCTTTGCATGTATCGTGGCCTTCCAACCATTACGTCCAATCCGCTTGGTCTCCCAGAGAGCACTTCCCTATTCGTTGCTCCATAGACAATACCGCTTATAGCATAGTTATATAAATCATAAAACCACCTAAATTACTCATTTCTTTCGGAACAATATCATGTCTTACATAAGACCATGATCCATTATATAATAATAAACTATTATAATACTAATCACTAATTACAGTTCATAAAGTTAATAACACGATAGTGAACTAACTTTAAAGCGTTGAGGAGTTAACTTAATAAATACAATTTTATTAAACATTAATAACTGCAATATAGGCTACATAGACGCATATGTTACAACACTCGAAGTTTGTTAACTTTTTACTGCCTCTTAAGTGATTTACGCCGCAGTATACGTAATAAACTAAGAGCTATGATTCATTACCTATATTCTTCTTTCTCCTAGGCTGTACATTAAATTTATTTCCCGACGCCAGTTGGCAACGTTGAGTCATTTGCAAGCAAACCGTTCAATTTGTAGTGTCGGTGGACTCGCGTTGGCGCAAAAGCCATCGCGACTTACTGTACCGAAACGCATTAAATTTTTGAATCGCCTTGTTTTAAAAGGTAGTTCAACTATTCGTTATATATTTATCCCCGTGTGTTCATTAGACATACATATAAAGATCTATATGACAAAGGTGTCGGTGAGTGTTTTGTAATGTTAGCTACAAGCATGGAAAATATGAGATGTATTTTGATACAATCTAAACTGGAGACTAAATAATGACAGTTTTACAGTAATTTTCAACATTTTTATATTATTTAAACTGTTTCATTGGAAATCAGTGCAAAACTACATATGTAATATAAGCGAAACATACTCACAAATTGAATCTGAGATTTCCACGTATTGAAAAAGTAATAATAATGTTTTTCCTGTATGTAAAAAAGCGTAATTTGACATTAAATGTAATTCTGCTTTTTTAACTCTGTTATTAGCTAAAATAAAAGCAGAAGCAAAATAAAAGAAACTAATAAGTGCCGGTGACAATCGAACCGTAGACTTTCGGGTTGTCATGCCAATATTCTATCCACTCGTCCAACGCGCAGTGGTGGCTCGTGGGTTTTTGCCAGGTAGGGCTGCTGTTGCCAAGAGTTGTACTGGGTTGTGCGCTAGTTGACTCTACAGCCACCGACACGCTCATGTGCAGGTGCCCCTTACTACTAAAGATCTAGTAGGTGGCAAATATTTCATGGTCGATGGTCTACGGCGCGTTCATCAAGAGTGTACAGTTCCGAATATCTGCTGCCCCACCTGACAGCAACCCACGAGTCGCCACTGCCATTGTGCATACATGATCAGCTACTGTTGTGAAAAATAATAGTTTTCGTATGTCACTGATGTGGGTTAATTTTGTATAGCACTTACTTAATTAGGTTAGGTAAGGTAAGAGCGTTTTACGTCTCGTCAACAGCGAGGTTATTAGAGACGTCACACAACTTGGTACAATTACAGGAGTCGGCAATGGCGTCTGTTAAGGAACCATCCCAGCATTCGCTTACAGCGATTTTGGAAAACCGTATAAAACACTAATTAGGTTAGCTGGAGCCGTGGATCGTGTCCTCCGTGTAAATTAAACGTGGTTACCGTTGCGCTATCTCGCTCGGTGCTTTCTTAATAATAAACTTAATATTTGTATTAGATTAAGAATATTATCAACAGCGTAAAGTCAAAGACAAAGCAAAACTGAACATTCCAAAACTCAACTGTCTACTTAATACTATGTAGGCCTACTGTAAGCATTACGGCACATTTAAATATAACTCATCAAAACACACAATTCACTTTCAAAAACAAGCCAACAAAAATTTAATAGTACACTTGCTTTGGAAACCGTGCTACTGAGTTATTACACGTAGACTAAAATATTGAGAAATTGTTGAAATTACATTTTAGTTACTGATTTTAACTGCAGTTTCAAATTACTGATTAAATAGTAGAATTTGTACTGATTAAACTGTGAAATGTTCATAATTTTTTTGTTGCCCAGTCCTTGTATTTTTTTTTTTTTAACTTTTTTATCAATTAATATTGACACGGCAACAGGTTCGCCAGTGGAAAACCTTGCAACTTTTTGAAGCTGGGAAAATTTGACTGGTACAGATACATAATGTAGGGCATCAGCCACTGATTCCTGAAGTTAGCTTACTTTGAGTAACGCCCTTTCAAAACAAAGGGATTCATTTAAGAAAAAATGTTACGGTGTTACAATCTAAATAATCAAGGTATAATTCGTTGCAGTGCTTTTGACCTAATAGACGGATGCAGTTTGGTATGAATACATGAGTTAAATTATTCATTATTGTAAGGCCATCATTTAAAAATTATCATCAATTTGGAATAATATTAAGCAACGCGGAATAAGATGCCATTTGTGGGAAAATACTACTCATACGGATTTTTTTACGTTTTGTTAGTTATTATTTAAACTTTTTTTAAAATGTAATTTATGTCTCATTACTGACTCACACACATCTCCAAGGAAAATAGTTTCCTATGTTAATATTTACTTTTCACATTTATTCTAACATTATGGCTTTGAAATTCTTCAAGTGTTACATTTTACCCTGAGTTATTTTACCAGTGTAGACAACATTATTGACTTAGTGAGTGGTCTATAGTTAAAATCATTTAAGTTTTAACAAGGTCTCTTTTAAAAACCTAAGTCAATTCGTGATGCCAATGTAGCAATAAGTGTTGCAAATCAGACTTTAGGTCAACGGAATAAGTTCACAGACATTTACTTAGACTTTTATTACAAGTTGAGTTAGTTTGAATAATTAAGTTTTCTGAGAGAACGTCATCGATTTATTTCCCTGCCTACCTTACATTTCAGAATTTATATTTCTGAAATAATTTTGGGAAAGAAAACTTAAAATTTAGCTAATTATAATTTCTATGATCACGCATGGTATCAGGCATAAACTGAAGGCCGCTGACTAGTCTACATTTTACACTAACGACTTCATACTTTTACAATGCACGATAACCCAACGCACTCAATACACGATGTTGATTTATACCACGACCCATTCTAAACATTCGAGCTAGCTACATGTTTATGGTGATACGTAATGTAGCTCCTTTTGGAGCATTGTGCCTGAGTGTAAAACGAACAGAGGTAGTTAAAGATTGAGTAAGAGAGATATTTGGTCAGCGCTCAACATCGAAGTCTTTAGCGCTGGTGAGGTGTGACATGATGTGAGTATGGAGTAGCACTGGAATGAAAGGGCGGGGGGAAACGGGAGATCCCCGAGAAATCCCGCCAACCATCGTCCGGCGCGATTCCCACATGCGACGATCCGGGGACCGACACAACTGGGAATCGAACCCGGATCGCCTTGGTGGGAGGCGAATGGTCTAACCGCGCCCCCAGTGGTAGTTCGAAACAGTTACCGAAACTATAACAATTGCAAAAAACTGTACAATATCAATTTTATATTAAAGAAAAATATTTAAAATTTATAACGCTGGAAAACTTTTACTGAATTAAAAATTATACCTGTTTTGAAATCATATAGCGTAGTCTTATTTTTTTTGTATTATATAAGGCTTATTTCCGTTTTTGCAGTGTTCGTGAACAACTCTTGTGCGTTATTAAATGTTAGAAACTTTGTCTAAAATAATTTTATACACATATTTTTTGAAATTTCGTTTTTACAATACCATTTATAGTTGTAACATACGTATATAAATCGATATTACTATAATTTATCGTATACAAAACTATTGCTAATGTCTTACGTACAAGCACAGAAATTATTGCGATGGTTATGATTGAAGAAGCTGGTTTCGATTGTAAAAAATGTACATCTTAAAGCAACCATTACGGTAATACGCCTTTTATTTTGTTTTAAATTAAGACTCAGTTTATTTCCTTTTTAAAGCATGTAAAAAAATTAAATTATAAAATGTTTGCAGTTTTACAAATTATTGCCATTTTGATAATGTTTATGTTTTCTGTTACTGTTTTTAACGCGCAGTAAATATTTTGTTGTCAGGTGTTAATGAATATAGCAATGATGAAATTATTATACTTTCGTATTTCCGTCTGCTTTATGCTAAATATACGTCGTACTTGACTCTGTAAGTCATTTAGACAACAAATTTACTATTTTTCTTTATTTGCATTCTCTTTACAATTCTGTCATTCTGTAGACCGTAAATTTCTGCTCAGATTTCTCTGAGATACTTACGACCTTAATTTTAAACAATATTACAGCAGTGCGAAGGAGGTGATTTACAGAATATGTTTTTATAAGAGCATATGATTTACAGCATAAATCAATGCCCCTTAAAGTGAAAAAGCACTGAAGTACATCATATTAAGGAATTTTTCTCTCCCCACCACCTGGTGAAATCAGGAAGTGCGTGGCGACAGAAGAGATTAAAATGATTAACTGGGCGATCTCCCGTGCGTTTAGAAAATTTCCTTGTAAAATAAATCATCCAGATATGATGTTTTAATTTCCGACTGAGTGCAAGTTCTGTGACCATCACAAATACAGACGTGCAGTCTACAGAGCTCTTCGTGGTGTATCAGGAGTCGAGACGCGGAATAGGTAATGTGAAGGCAAAAATTTTGTCATTTGATCTTTTATGGGTATACGCCCTTAAATGAAGAGCGCTGCATTTTATATTCACTATGGAGTGAGTGTGAGACCATATCGCAGTAACATTACGCTACTATTATTGACATCGTTACCATAAAACTTTCAGAATTCAATCGCTTCGTTTCGTAAGAGGATGTTCATAGAAGCACGACATGCAAGGACCGTAAACACTCAGGTAGAACCCATTAACTGCATAATTACAGATAACTCACTGCGCAGTTGCAGGTTACGAAATTATTTCTTGGAAGTACGTGATCGTACGACGGATAAACGGAATGGCATTTGACGGAGTTATTCCTGATTCACTGGTAACGTTGCTTTGCCAGAATACAGGAGGATTTCAATTTTTTTCGTGTCTCTCTAGCAAATATAAAACTTTATTATTCATTTTTATAATTACTACACATAAGTTTTAAGGTGAAATATTACCTTTAAATTTTAAACACGTTGACTTCAATAAATAAAATACTGCAGCATACATTTTTTATCACGCGAATTAACTGTGAATATCAAATGCTGTTATAATGTGATTGAAGCTACTTTAAATTTTACCGAATTGCCTAATTTTCATTTATATTTTAATTATAAACGATTTGTCCATGTATATCAAACTTTCATCACAGTTCCCAGTTACTAAAATTTAACTTTCAGCCGTTTCAAAAACTGTATTTGTTGAAGTTAATATTCTGAATTATATTCTGTAGGTAGCACGACATGTTCCTGATGATCCTTAATATACGTTAAATCATAAACGAATTTTTCAAAAAAATTTCGAATGTGAACTCTTGAACTGCGCATGATTGCTCGACATTTGGCATTTTCATTATTTTACTTGAAAATCTAATGACGGAATGAGACTAACAAAGGAAGACTGCAACAAAGTTTTTTAATTTCATTTCCTTAGAAAGCGGAAGACACTGGCAAATTCTCTCTTGCAACAGAATATTTTTCTTTGTCGTAACTGTTGGAGAATATAGTTTTCATTTGGTACGATACTTAGATTTTTTCTCTAATTTGGTAAATGACATAAAAACTGAAAACAGCCATGTTTCAACAACGTGGATATTATCTGTAATTCCATTCAATTATTGTTAAACAGTACAAATGAAACTTGTTATGCCCTAGAACACGCAACCTTTATGCTAAATAGTACTTCATTCGTGTATGTGGTACATTAAAAAAACTTTAATATTCGGGTTTTTTAACGCTTGAGAAGGCTCATAGAAATTCCGAACAGATGAGATTTAGTTAATTTACGGCGAATTTTCTCTATAAGACTTGTCATAGAACATGTGGCAAATTAAATGATAACACTGTAACAAAACTTTCAATAAAAATATTTATTTTACAAGTTCAATATTATCGTGCAGAATTTTTAGAATACGTCAAACATTTTGGGAAATTTAAGACTGATAACAATGAATAAAACCAAGCAAACTAGACGTTTGTTTCTGAACACGTGTCAAGTTAAATTTTAAACAATGTGGCAAAAAATGTATTGTGATATCCATAAGTTATAAATACCCTTTCTTCTTGTAGCATAACAGGAAGCATGAACGGTTTGTCAAAGAACAGTTCGATGTCAACGAATAAAATTAGGCAATCTGTCGTGTTTACAATAAAGAATTTAACAGAATTCCATTTATATCGGACGTAAGTTAACAAATTATAAATATAGAATTTAGCTTAATTAAGTCAGTTTTAGATACTTTATCAAATCAACCACGCAAATGCATTATTTCTTTGAAATACTTTTGCATTGGGGGACAAATATTTTAGTAAAATGTTGTGCACATACACGTTTGCAGTACTATCTCGTCTCAGAAAACCAATTGTGTATCAAGAGAAGCAATTAAGAAAAGCACGCCGAAGTGACTGAAGTCAATACATACGTAGAAAACAAAACCTGAAACATTCCAAGAAAATTGTGTTAAAACGTAAAAAAATACAAAACGAAAGTTAAAAAATCAAAATAACAAACAATAAGTTACCAGCATAACTGATATGCCTACTTTCTTCAAATTGGGTGCAAATTAACCCTAAAATTTAATATCGTTTACATACATCAAGGAATATAACATATAATAATATTCAGACACGTAATAAATGAAATACATAAAAGTTATTTCAACTTACTAAGTAATATAAGCTAAGCGTACCAAATTTGTTAAAATACGGGAACGAATTTTATGAGGTGTCTTTCCAGTCTAAGGATAAAAATCGGCTGCCGTTTTCAAAATATGACGGAAGGATGAATGAAATACACGAAAGTCCGGTCAACTAAGTATAATATGAGTTCCAAAATGAAAGAAGTTTGGAAAAAATATTTCCTCAAATATGTCATATTATGCTAAAAAATTAAAATTGCCGCCTTCAAAATATGAACACGTGATTAGCGAAATACGCAAAAATCAAGACAGTACGGTAAGTAGTATGTGTGTACTTAGTTTAATAAAATTCGAGAAAAGCATTTATTCAAATATGGCAAATAAGTCTAAATAAAAATTAATGCAATTTTAAACATTTTAATATAAAGGGAACGAAATACGCAATCAAATGTCAAGTTATCTTACCACGCTGTATATTTGTACCAAGATAATTAAAATTCAGAAAAAAAATTTCTCAGTTATGGGAAACTAAAAAAAAATGTATACGTATAAAAATACGGTACATTATGCCAAAAATTGAAAAATTGCTGCCGTTTAAAAAATTTGCGCTTAATATCAACGAAATACACAAAAGATAAGTCAACTTACTAAGTATTAAGTGTATATCAAGATTAATGAACGTCAGCAAAATATTTCCCCAATTACGTTACTATGATATAAATATGAAATGACCGCAATTATGAAAATATGTAGGCTTACACATTATAAACTAAATTTACAAATGTCAAGTCAATTTTTTATGTAGCAAATTTGTAACAAGTTTGATGAAATTGCACATAATGGTTCCCCTAAATATGTCATGTCACGCAAAAAATTATAAAATTGTCTACCATTACGAAACTACGGACACAGGATAAACAAATTACACAAAAGTCAAGTCAACTTTGTATGTGATATATTTATAACAAATCGAAATATTTTTTTAAAATATTCCCTCAGATATGTCATAATATGTTGAAAATACAAAATGGCCGCCTTTTTTTAAACTTATAAACACAGTACAATTGAAATACACAAATGTAAAGTCAACTAAATATGTGGTATATTTTTACTAAGTTTAAATAAATTAGAAAAACAGCATTTTCAGATATGTCACACTATGCTAAATATATAAAAATGGCCGCCAATACAAAAATAGGATGAACAAAACACACACGAGTCAATATAGCTCTGTATGAAGTATATGTGTATACTAAGTTTGATAAAATTCTGAAAGTGTTTCCTAAGGTACGTAATACAATGCATAAAATACAAAAACCACTGCCATTTTGAAAACATGAACATAGTATGATAGAAATACACAAAAGTAAAGTTAGCTTAAAATGTGATAAATGTGTATTAAGTTTAATAAAATTTGGAAAAGTATTTTTTCAGATACAGTATACTATGCTGAAAATACAAATTTGGCCGCCGTTTTGAAAACATGAACAGCTCGTTATTGAAATACGCCAAAGTAGTCAGCTTGGTATGTATAATTTGTATGTGTATGTACGTTTTCTATATGTGACACGTTAGATGTAATTCTAAAAATTATTTCCTCAAATATGACTTACTATACTAAAAATATATTTAATGACCGCCATTTTGAAACTGTGAATACTGTATGGAAAAAATGCACAAAAATAAATTTATTTTACTACGTGTTCTATGTGTGCCGAGTTCGATGACGTTCTAAAATACAGTTCCTTAGGTATGTAGCTTAACTTAAAAATGTTAAAATGGGCACCGTTTTAAAAATATAAAAATAGCATGAACGAAATATACAAAAGTCTGGTAAAGTTACTAAGAACTACGTGTTTACGGGACACACACACACGGGCGCACAATCAAGTAGGTGATCTCATAAGCCCACTTTTTCCTTCGGAAATTCAGCTTACAATGTAAAAAACTATGGAAACTCAGGACACCAAAATTTAGACACCACAGAAAAAACCATGACGAAGACAATGTTACACACAAAACAGTATGACCCTTGTTCCCTTCTGTGTTTTCAGCTTTGTTTAGTTTTGTCTTGAGTTTGTGACGTTGTTGGTCTTCCTGTTTTGAGTGTAGCATTGTTTTCGTATTAGTTATTGTGTGTGCTGTCTTAATGCCAGTGTCATAAGTTATCTTAATTCTGTTTAATTTATACCTTTTTTTACAGTTAATTTTTGTTTCGCTTTAACTTTGTTTTCACACAATTCCTCTTGCAGTTTTTCAGGTTTTGTTATTTATGTATGTGTGTACTGCTGTTTCGGCTTGTTTATTCTTTATTGTTTTTCTAGGTTCAGTCTTGATTATCTGAGTCGACGTAGCACTGAGCTGTCACGTGTCCGTATCATTTCACTAAAGGCAAATACATGTTTGTATTGCAGATTCAAAATTATCGAAAACATTGTATTTTCTGATGGTTCCTGCAACGACGCTGCAACCTGTGCGTTAAAGTATGTGGTCGACAATACGAACCACTGTTTTAAGAACTAATGGCAACTATTAATTGTGTTCTAGAATTTCAAGTGCTATTTCAACGAAAAAATGTTTAAGAATGGAACGTATTCATATACAATTGCGTGAAGTTAACTCCTATGTCGTGTCCCAACTTATATGTGTAGGTTTCGTTATCCTAATACTCACCTTTCATATACAAGTGCGTAAAGTTAACTCCCATGTCGTATCCCAACTTATGTCTGTAGGTATTGTTATCTAATGCACACCTCTCAACACACTTGTGATTATTTCGTTACGCGTGATAAAATTTTTTGCATGCTGGTGCAGTGACGTAATGGCAACCATAATTTTTATTTCTTGTAAACTGCAGAGTTTTGAGTGGAGATACACGACGGCTATAAATTACAAATGTTTGCGTGCTGATTAATAATCCACAGCTATTAAACCATTAGGTACCAATATAACGAAGTTGATGTGAGAAAACGTTGCGAATCGTATTTTTGTATAATATGTTCTGATGTCAATTACGGGAATAATAGAAGTTGCAGATATTCGGTCAAGTAAAATGTGGCACCATTGTGATATAAACACAGAATTAGTCTACAACATTCCAGTCCTCGAAGACCATAGGTTACATGAATGGTTAAATTAACCTTTCGATCTCGATTCCGAGAGAGAGAGAGAGAGAGAGAGAGAGAGAGAGAGAGAGAGAGAGAGAGAGAGAGATAGAGAGAGAGCACTCCAGCCGATCGGGAAATAAACAACTCGAAATAGACTATTCTAAGTGCACTGTCGGTTCGTTACCTCCTTACTTCGGCAAAGTTCGGGCTATCGACTTCCCCCTATAGCATTTTTTTCAACCATCTTAACTTACAGTTAGCAACCATCTGGACAAAAATTAATACTGGAAATTTTTACGAAAAAAATTACATGATAAATAACTTTTGGTCTAAATTTTACTCTTGTAAGATAAATAATTTAATATATTAGTCGGTAAGAATGTAACTCGCTGATGTTGGGATTCTTGTTAAGTAAAATAAAGAATATGTTTCCAAACTATTTGCACGGGATATTTTGTGCATAGTGTCTTGGCACTATGTTTCGTTTCAACACAACTCTCCATATTAATGGCTGCTAGGATCTCGCCAAACAATATTAAATAACAAGATTTTGTAAAAAATTTAATAAGTTAATTATGTACATGCATGTCTTAATAAATAGCCAGTGCTCAAATATACGATGCAAGAACAAAAAGTCTGTATAACCACAGGCGAAATGTTTTATTGTTACACTAACATGACAGTAATGTAAAATATTTTTAAAAATTCATAGAAATACCTTTTGAAAAGTAATTTACTTATGACTTGTCAACGCAAGAAAAAAGCGTACATATTATAATACTTGTTTTTGTAACGAATCTAACTTCAAAAATATGTATTGCTGGAAGTAGCACCCTAACACCTCTAACCACTTTTATTTAATTTTTTTTTTTAATGCTAGGCACCTTTTCGAGGTCGCAACATCGCCGACGAGCCAAACATCCCCCCCCCCCTTTTACAGGTTTAGTATTTGACAATTCCCCAGTTGTGACAGTATTTGCTGACTCTGACAATTAAAAAGACGCTAACGGACAAACACAAAATTTACACCTAGCCAGACCTGGGAATTGAACCCAGAACTCCTCATATCCAAGTCGGTCGCTCAACCAACTTTTTTTTCTAATTATTTGATTTTTTTAAAATATTTTTTTTGAAAAAAAAAGGTTGGTACAATGGCAAGGCTAACGCCTCGCCACTGCACCAAACATTCCCTCCCCCCCCCCCCCCTTTAAGTTAATCATTGCATTTCCCCAGTAGCTTTGTATCGTGTAGTTGTCAGTTTGTAATGGTAAGGTGTCTTTTGGCACACAGTCGAACACAAACACCCAGTCCTGAACCCGAGGTGGTGGTTGTAAATGTCACCTCCCCGGCCAGGAATCGAACCCGGGACCCTTTCCTCAGCAGCCAGGAGCGCTAACCACTGAGCCAAGTGGTCGGACCTTCATCTGAGCCACGGAGGGTCGGCACCACTTGACCATTATCACCTGGAATTATGTGAACTCATAATGCTCTACTACCTAACATGGTAGTTGAATTGCGTAAAATACTAAGAGTGCACAGTTCTAGCACTTATATTATAATTGAAGATACAGTAAAATTCATTGCATATATCGGTACAATATTGCAATACTTAAGTTAAAATGTGCATGTCGTAATTTGCTCTTTTACAGGCATTACAGTAACATGAAAATACAACTTAAAAACAATTCGGTTATAGCTTTGGAATATTAAAATGTATTGTACCGTAATAAGCTAAATTGAAAAATTACAAACTTTGAGAAGATTTAAACCAAGCCATAACCACCTCTGGGTTACGAAGTCAAAATGCTTACTACACAGCTAACTGTGTACATATTATTTGCAGACTAAAATAGTTATATTTAACAAATGTGACAGAGTATTTATGTTCACATTTTTAAATTTATGTATGTACTACGCAAGTGTTTAGTTACGTTTAATAATTGCGGATGTGAAACTTATTGTGCATATAATATTTTCACGCATCAAGCCACCCTCCTCGACTGCAATGTGGTCTATAATAAGTGATATACTGAGATAATAACACTTTGCCGCACATCAAACTATGGCTCTAAAAAAACACTAATGTTATTACATCAATTACGACGTTTAGAGAGCGGAGATTCATAAATACTGTGCCGGTCTATAATAAACGCAATTTTCGCATTTCTGTCCGCCATGTTTGTTAACGAGACTTTCCGATCGTGAAACAGCTCTCGACAGCAACATAGCACTCGAGAACTCCCGATCGGGATGAAACGAGAATCGAGAGTAACCGAGGCACCACATGTAACTTAGAATAACTAAACGTAAAATTTTCCAAGAATCGTTATTTCCCGATCGAGATGTCAATTCCGAGAAATTCAGAATAAGGTCCCTGGTCTTAGCACTGATGAGGGGTGACCGCCGACCAACGGCATCGTCCGGTTATATTTCCACATACGAAAATCAAGGG
Source organism: Medauroidea extradentata (assembly GCA_003012365.1). NCBI lineage: Eukaryota > Metazoa > Arthropoda > Insecta > Phasmatodea > Phasmatidae > Medauroidea > Medauroidea extradentata. The sequence continues at coordinate 88,302 of PNEQ01124604.1, forward strand.
ACCGAATCCGCTGGAAATTGAACCCGGATCGCTCTGATGGGAGGATAATGTTTTGGCCATTCGGCCACTGCGGCCCCAGCCCTACAATAAAGAGGCGCTGGAATGAGAAGGGCAGATTAAACGGGAGAGTCCCGAGAAAACCTGATGACCACCGGAATCGTTGTACATTAGCAATGGTCGTGTATCGCGACCCTGAAAACATTATCCGTCTCTCATCAGTTACACGTTCCGTGTATTGCGGATTGCCAGCCTGTCAGGCCACTCCCTTTCTGTTTTGAAAAATGTTGCCGCTTATTTCGCGAAAACTGTTAACCTGACAGTGTTCGGAAAAGACAAACTTTTTTTGTTAATTTAAACGTCCTGGTAAATAATTTACTAACTAACGTAAATCTTTTACACATTTCTTGTTTAAAATTTTCATGTAACCATGGGGTGGGTAACCGCAATTTCTTAATTAATAGTGATTATATTTACAACCACGTTATCTAAGATAAATGTTCTTCACTATACAAAACACTGCTCGCTAGTGGTTACCGAAATTGTCGCTTTCAAAATTCGATATTTTTGGGCGCCCAGCTCTGTTATTGATCTATTTCGGGAAAAATTATTCTTACACTTTCGTCTTACAAATAACCAACCGGATTTTGTCGGTGTCATTTAGACTTGTCCTATATAAACATTTATTAAATCAAGTAACTACGTTGAAAAACTGAAAGTATCTTGCTGACGTAAGTGATGCACGTTCCACTTAACCCCTCATTTTTTCCCCCAAGTGAATTCGAACTCTTCCCTTTCGTAACGAAACTTAAGTTATAATGAGGACTGCTCGCATACACCGCTCGTCATTAAAACGAAACGTAGAAAAAAGAGATCGACGTATAGCCATATTGACTCGCAACTAAAACTTGAGTTTTCTTATGAATGAATTGCGCAACGGTATTTGAACAATTTATACAAGTAAACATTTCACGTGATTCAATTTCTAAGCATGACGTAAGTAAAAAGAAGGGCTGTGTTACATTTAAGTAGTTATAATATACTTTTCAGTTCCAATACTTTTTCGTTTCCATTAGGAAAAAATTGCAATTTAAAAAAGAGTGATTTTTAACCAAATCTAAAGTATAAATATACTGTAATGATGCTAAAGAAATGAAAAAATATATATACTTACGCAGTGGGTAACAGTGTATACAAAAAGTGAACTATCAATCAATTTATTTAAAAATATGCACCCTCAACTGATGCGTTTAAAGATATTAAAAACTGCGAAATTGATAGTCTTTACTTGACGCAATAAATAGCCAGGAAATGGAGAAAAAGGTTATGTTACGTTAGTTTAAAATTGTAATCCCTACGTAACACTTGTGTAACTAGTTCACTACACAAAATACAGTGCTTGCCAAACATACCGTTCTATGTGTAATGCATATTCAACAATGTTTTTGTAACTTCTCGGATTTGTGGACTGGTAATCTAAAGCATAAAAGAAAACAACAAAATAGATTTTTTACAATTTACTAGAGTTAATACATTTAGGTGCAGAGGACGTGAACTTCTAAATACTTACTCGGATCTAAGAGGTGGTTAAAATTTCATGTAAACTTATTTAAACACTAATTCCAAGATCAAATGTATTTATATGAGAAATTAGCAGTAATGCAGCATATTTCTGTGTTAAAATTTACTGAAAGTAATAGGATAAGGATTAACTTACTAAGTTATTAAGTGCTTTAAATCTGTGCACTAAAGTTAAATGTTTTACAATATGTAAGGCCTATACAAATTTTCTTTATATGGTTGTCATTGCCAAAAATACAGATAACATGTTTTGTTGTAAAGCTTTACTGGTCTTTGTTTTAGTGGCGATATAATCTAATGCTGTAATTTAAAATAAGCTTTTCTTGCGAGACTGTTAACCAGATGTTCGCGCAATACACTGCAAGAATGATAATAGTTAAAGTGTGGAAGTATCCGAGTATCCGATTCACCTATAACTTGATACCAAGTCCTAAATTCTGAGGGAAATAAATAATATGAGTTGGTTTATTGTGATGAGACGGTTTCTAGAAGCTATAAGAACGATTTCAGACAGCAATTTAGTGTTGGATTAATAAATCCGAACAGCTAGCTCTCTCTCAACAATAATCTTCTGTAAGGGGAGAAAATTAACAGACGACTGTGGGAAGAAGACACCTTCCACCGTCGTCTCTTTTTCGCATCTAGATTTGTTGGTAAAACGAGCTCAGGTAACGGTTTACTCTCCCCCACAGTCATCAGATTAGCGCCACCCCCCTTCCACCGCAACCATACAGACGAACAAATACGCAAGACGAGACTCTCAGCCAGCTTTCTCTAAGCCGTGTTTCTGCAAAAATAACCTTCCGACGTGTGTGTGTATTTTCGCTGGGTTAGGTCTATACTAACCTACAGCTTTTTTACTTGTTTCCTTTTCCGTTTAGGATTTACTTGCAACTGATTTGAAACCTGATAATAAAGTCTTATTGTTAAATCTCCGCTACACGAAATAGGTTATGTTGGATGCTGTAATACGATATAAATAATTAAATTATACGATTCGTGACTTTTTTTGCAAATGTACATTTAAAATAGTGAGCGTAAAAGAGTTTATTTTCAAATTATATGAAACTTATGGTCATTCAAATACTTACTTGTTTTGTACGATTACACGAAAACCTTAACTTATTCGGAGGACAGTCCTCATTCTTTTGTTTGGTAATTTAAAACAATAACTATTCGAAAATACGACGTGCTAATAATTTACCAAAATTAATGAAAATAATGTTTTTATATATAATCTGGAACTGCCATATAAAACACCCGAGAAATATACTCTGAAATCTGTTGATAACATCGCCACATTTATAAGGTGGTATATATATATATATATATATATATATATATATATATATATATATATATATATATATATACACAAATACATGATTATTTTTATCTTTTATGACAACTATACAAAAATAAGTTTTTTCCTTCCTGTTTAACACAAAATTATGCTCTTAAAATTGCATATGTATGGTGGCTGTGAGTATTTAACAGCATAGTAAAAATATTTTCCTCTGGAATGATTCACAAATAAAGTAATATTTAAAAACTCTTTTTTACTAAGCAGTAAATTTATATAGGGCCAACAAGATGTTTTGCTTATATAATTTAATAATTTTAATGCTGTAACTTGTTTAATATAAAGTGTCAACAATAGTTAAATATATTTATCACTATGTGAGACACGATACACTAATCAATGAAATTGTTTAAATCAGAAAATCGTTTCTCCAACAAACAAATATTTTAAATTTTGCAATACAGTTATTCTTAAAGTACTGAAGCAACGTTAAACTATCAAAAAAATTAACTTTGGCAAAAATTAAACTAATATGTATTTTTTTTTTATTTATGTCCACTTACGCTTATGTATTATTAGTGTGTTAAATCATTATCAAGTGGCAAGTTTTGCTAGTAAATTTTCCAGATATAACAGTTTTAGCACTGAATAAGTAAAATAAATTAACATATAGGCCTAACACACATTAGTATGTATTTAAATACTTGACAACCTATTTCTAAAATTTTAAGTAATTTTGATTTTAAATTTCTAATGATTTAAATATATTTGTTGCAATATGTTAGAACTGGCCAGTTCTAGAACACTCTAATTGCGTTCAAAAATTCAGTGTGTCTCAATAATATTTCTTTTTGAATTTTTCTTAATATATTTACAGGCTATTAGAGAAAAATATTTAACGACTAAACTGATTACCTAGTTTGTAAATTCAATTAGTAACTAAACACACATCCAAAATAAAGCCCAATTATCATAGACATTAAAACATTTCAAATTAAAGCTGTCTTTACAAAACCAAGCTTGCAGAGAATATGTCATATTTGAAAACATGTTTTGAAACCTTTCAGTAACCAGATCTCAGCTCATTGTACGATTTAAAAATGAGCATATATAAGCTCTTTATAATATTGAGAAAACTGAAATTTTTTGAAACGTGAAACGTAGCCCGACCTAGAGAGCAACTATATAAGTAATAAAAAAAACAAGACGGAGGGTGGAGCCGATGAGGGTAGCTAGGAATTAAGACAACGTACAGTAACCAAGGTGGTGGGAAGACCATATACGAATAATTACGAAAAAAATATTCAAAAGCCTCCCCCTCCCCCTCCAGCTCCTGCAACAGATGGAACTATACTATACTACTTTCGTGTTATAACCATAAGAGTTTTTTTTGGACACGCACCATTGCAGGCTAATGTTGCTGTATTGCAGGGAAAAGCCACAATAAAACAAAATACACAAACATCGCTGTATTTATTGGAAATACGTCATTGCAGGTGAATGTTGCCGTATTGCAGGAAATACCCACAATATAACAAAAACATAAACATCACAGTTTTTTTGGACATACACCATTGCCGGCGAATGTTGCCGCATTGCAGAAAAATACCTCACAATTTACTGTCCAAAATTTTTTTTATTTTTCAAAAAACTGTTATGTTTACATAAATATGTACATTAAAAAATATTCAACTTTAAGTACCCAATTTAGTTAACCTAGAACTTGTTACATAAATAAGTAAACAGGTAGGAAAAAATACAATTCAGTAAAAAATTTAAAGAAATGTAATACAATCCAGTCTGTTAAAACTGAATTATATATATAAAAACTTTAAGCAAGAATATAACTGTATCTAAATGAAATGTAACGCGAAGTTTATTTATTATGCTGCATTCTCAAATAATCTTCAAGGTTAATCTTGAAAACCTCATCTTTACAATATTTTATACATATTATGTATGTAAAATATTATATATACATGTACATATGTGTGTGTGATCTTTGAACGATTCCTGCAAAGCGGTTGTTAATACAAACTGAACATTTTTTGTGAACAAAAGCCATAGGAAGCTAACGTTGCCGAATTGAATATGTTTTGGTCAAAGAAAACCTACTAATTTTGTCTGATTTTTTTTGTTCAGTCGTCTGTGCTACGCCAGTTCATGCGTGTCCCTTGTCAGTTATGCTGTCATCGTTGTCCTCGTCCATTTTTCCTGATTTTTCACACACTTCAGTTTGTTGTTTAGTTTTATTGTTCTTTTGACAGTATTTTTGTTTTTTCTCTTGATACTGCTATGGTATATCCGTTCCTCAATTTTTTTGTGTAATCTTTCTATATAAAGCTTCATTCCATTCCGGAATTATATGTCTGAAACAGGTTTGTTGATAAAAGCTTTCGAATTCTCTTTTTCTTTTATTTCTGTTATTTTATTGTTTTTTGTTTTGTTGTGGATTTATTCAGTTACACGGCAAAATTCGTGCTCTCAGTGTATATATATATATATATATATATATATATATATATATATATATATATATATGTGTGTGTGTGTGTGTGTGTGTGTGTGTGTGTATGTATGTATACTAACTGCCCCGACAAACATATTGTTTTGTCACATAAATAAATTAAAAATATTTTACTAAACGGTAGCACTTAGGAGTATAAAAATATATAAAAACATATTCGCAGACCTACCGAATGTATATACAAAATTTCATTGAAATCGGTTAAGCCGTTTCGGAGGAGTATGGAAACAAACGCTGTGACACGAGAATTTTATATAATATATATAATATATATACATATATACTTACATACATACATATATAAACACACATACAAATTATTCAACACTTATTCATTACACATATATAGGTATATAGTTTGTAAAAGATTGTACATGTAAATATTTACCTTACAATTTTTTCCCTCAATAAGCGGTAAAATCGCATAGCCACAGATATAAATTTTGAGCTAAGCACAGTTAACTAAACACTGTAAGGTTGATGTTACTGTCTACGAATAATAGCTTCTTGCCAATCAGTTCGATTCCAGTTATACCTACCGGATGATACTAAAAGCAAACTTGCTAATCGATTAATCGAAAGACTACAGCGCAATTTGCGGGGAACTCTTGAGTAAACTATGGTTACTAGTAGCAAACAACACAGCCCCACTAGAAGAGAAACAAGTGATGGTGAGGTGACAAAAATAGTAAGGAAATGATAAATATTGCTCTCCCAATTTATTGATATAGTTGATAGCCTAGCGTATTCGGGATATGTGTCACCAAAATGGAGGTCTACAGTCAATAAACAATTAACAATTGAGCTACAGCACGTAGATAGTAAAAATGTGTTGGCAGCTGAAGTATAGTATGGTGCACCTAATAATGTAAACGAACGGTAGTCAACAACCAAATTTGGAGACACCAAGCTTGACGGAATTTAATACCAGATGGTTAAAAAAAAGTTAAATGTGGTAAATAATATTTTCAATTTTAGATTTTTTCTACTTAACTTTCAGAAATTTTGGGAATTGGTGTCGAGGTCAAGATCAAAGGTCAACGTTACAGTGACAGTCGCAAAGAGAGGGCGTTGTAATCGCTTTCATCGCACAGTCTATTTTAGCGTACGCAACGATCGCAAAACTTGCTTAGCGACGTGGTCGTAATAGGCGTTGCCTACCCCAGATTCCAGACGAAAGAAGAAGATTTACATGTTAAAATTAATTCAGTGGGGCTTAGTCAATATATGCCACCACTGACGTTTTTGTTCATATCGGTTTAGGTGGACATTTCAGTGCATTTTTAAACACCTCGAAAACAGTGAAAAAACACTCTAAAAAGTCATTTGATAAAATGTTTCGCATATTTTTATTCTTGTGACAATGTTCTCCTCTTCTCAGTGCAAAAAATTATTTACTTCCGAAAGCGATTTCTTTAAAAATGTCTGAGCACTTTCCAATACATTTTAACATGTAAATGTCTATTCTTTCTTATTGTTATTAGTCTTAATACGTTCGTGAGACTTTAGCCCTCCTTACATACGACTGTAGCATTATGATAATTAAGTCTATAAAACGTTTATGAAAATAATAAAACTTTGTTGTTTGTACTAATGTAAATAACAACCGTGTAAACATTATCAGTAGAATTAATCTAACACCCAATGTACTAGTATTAGAAAACTTTATTGATTCAAGACACTGCTTTAACACAATTAATTGCTATATGCAACACGGCTGCGCAAAGTCAAAGTTTCTGCTTATTTGAAGTTTAATTTTAACACCAAATGACATCTTTAATGATAGTTTGATGTTTATAAAATGTAATCGGATTAAAATCACATTCTATTTTATGGCAAGTTCTCTATAGGCCTACATCTATATAATAATAATCTTCATACTCTAAAATGAAAAAAAAAAAAATTGCAGGTAATATTATCTAATATGATAAATACTATGTTAGTGAAAATATTTTTGCCATATTCAAATAAGAGAACAAATTTTTTTTAATCTTCGTCAGAAGATCTGTGATGCGAAATCAACCGATAACGTTGGTGCAACACGTTTGCAATGGAATCCAGTTCGAACTAAAGATCGTGGTAGAAAGACGATCGTACGATCTTGGGCTGAGACTGTTAACTGTACAACCGGACCTTTGTAATACAGACTAGGAGATTTGCATATTGCATACATTGAGACAAACTCACATAAGAGTAGACACTATTATGCAAGACAAAAATTCCACATAAAAAGATTTATCTGCAGTGTCCACAGAAATTTATTTTCCACTTATAACATATTTCCGTATTTCTAATAGTAGCCTTTTATCAACACTTCGGTAGTTACATTTATGATATAACTTACTGCTTTTAAAGCCTTAGAATTTAGGGAAATTACATACTTATGTTGATGTATCTAAACATTCATAACTAAACTGCATAAATAGATTACCTTAAGTACATTTCTTTAAAGCGATTTAAGATATTTATAACTGATTAGATATTACCACGATAATCACTCTAAATATGCGCAGCGTATTTTAATATAATTATTAATGACTGATTTTGTGTTACACTTACGTTGGTGCCGGAATTGACTATTTTGTTTCACTATACTAAGTTATGTTGCATTAATGTACTATTGCGCCCTAGCTGTTATACAGACGTTGAAGAGGACGCCGAATTCGGATTGAAATACCTTAAATTTATGTAACTTTTGTATTGCATTGTCGGAAAGTAGCCATATAGAAAATGGAGTTTTGTTAAAAATTAATCCTTATTCAAATATACTATGTTAGGTTTTAACGTTTAGTTGACCAAAAAATTAAGTATATATATCATAGTTATTTTAACTTGCATTAAAATGGTTTATAATACTAGTAATACAAAAAAAATTGTGAAATTTTTATGACCAAAATTAAAACGTTTATATTCCTTTGGATAAATAACAATTTTTGTTTTGCTCTGCAAATCATGGTTATATTTAACATGTTCAGAGTTTTTTTTTTTTTTCATAACATTCATGTTGTCGTAAAACACGTATATAGCAAAACGAATAAATAAAATTATTTTCGATTATTTCAAAAATAAAATACTACAAACTTTACTGTAAGGAAAGTCTTGTATGAACCGTTATTTTGCATAACAATTATTTATTATGTTAATAAATTATTTTATACGCAAGTCAGTTTTGAAGACGCTCTATAGAGAGGCTATCTGAAAGTTAGTCAAGATGCAACGCATCTTTCGTGAAAAACACTTCTTGGAGGTAATCAATTAATACTAATCCATTAATTCATCAGAACTAATTAATTACCTCTGGGATCTAATTAAGCAGCGTGAAAACAAGACTTGGAAGCAGAGTGGGTGTGGGGGAGAGAAGAAAAGCTGAAGTTGTGAGGAAACCAAGAGATGATGAATGGTATAGTATAAAATGTGACATAATGTCAGAGCGTGGGTAGCATGGCTTGAATGTCAGCCGCAGCATTGTAGCGTAGAGAAAACCTTCCTCGTACAGCCTAACGCACTAGAAACATATATCATAACTTATTGGCTCTCAAACAATAAATAACTCCACGAATTTTATACATAGCCTAATTACAGCCCTTTTAGCAAAAAATTTACAAAAATTAATGTGTGTAGTTTATTAAATGTCTTTCTACTTGTTTTTTTTTTTTTTTTGCTATAAGCAATATTTTCAGCCTTGGCAAGAACATATTTAAAAAAACTCATTGTCAGTTTTGTTTAAAATTGTTTTCATCATGTAGCCTGTTTTTGAAGAAAGTAAATGGCATGGTTTCAGCTAATTATATAATTAACGAACAAGTTGTTTACTGATTTTTTTAGACAAAACCATATAGTTTCACATCTATAAAGTCGTATTCACAACCACACATAACGTACGTACAAACACACGCACGCACGTTAAGTGTTAGAGATTGGATTCACAACAATATTTAACCTAGACATGCGCGGAAATTGTTTGTCATATAGCAAAATGTCGTTAATAGATTATCATAATTTATTTTTATTTTTCGAATAGAATTAAATAATGTATGACAAGATAAATGATTTCTCAGTATAGATTAATATTTACCTGAGTCTTACGTTTGCACGTGCTGCATTCACAACAACCACTTAGCGTAGGTACGGAGTAAGTTTATCAACACTACTACACACGTACGCACGTTAAGCGAGGATGTGAATTCTAGCATGCACACTCGGTGTTTCTACTTTTAAATGTTCAATACGTATGCATATACACTACGTGGTGGTTGTAAATCCAGCATAACGGTATTACGCCAAAAACCATTTTAAAAAACTGCCAAACAGATTTGGGATATCTGCTCTCATTTAAGATTAAAAATGTAACCATCAGAAATAGAAGAAACTGGTTTTCGTATACATAGGAAAAATTGGAAATAACACGGAACTTAGTAAGGGTAAATAATTCTCATTAAATACAGTTCAATCTAACAGAAACTACAAAATACCCGCGTGAGCGTTGCTGGGAAGTTATTTGAATAATTATTGTTACAAGCTAAGGCAAAAAACTTTATATGTGGGCAGTTCCCATGAGTTCTTTTGGGATAGAGGTCTTATAATTAGAAATAAAAGAGTTTAATTAAGTTATTTATTTATTAGCTCACAAAGCTTACAAAAACACAAACCAGCAATCAACTATAACTTTCACAACACAATTAGTTATGCACACAATTACTCCTGTGTCACAGACACGTTAATAAACTTTGACAATTAAGGTACAAAAATGTCTATCATCAATTAATTAAACACTACAAATCACAATAAAATTCAGTCGTATATCCAATCAACAATCTCTCAAATAGTAACAGTGTACAACCTTAATAGTCCGCAGTGGTGATGAATCGCCGTGTGCTGCGCTGTACCCTGAGTGCACCGCTGTCTTCACTCTTGAGGTCTTCGGTTCGACTCTCGTCGCGCACCTCCTTCTTCGCTCGTCAGCCCGCCGAAGCAGTCCTCTTGGTTCGCCCAACACTGCTCCGAAGGTAGCCGCCTGCCGCCTCACAGTAGACTCTGACGTCACCAAGATGTCTTCAGTCTCTCTCTACAAGCATAGCACATTCCTCTAGCACGACCAATAGCGAACTCTCTCCAAATATGCCGATTCTGCACCTTTATACTCCTCGAACAGTCGGGGAATAACCGCATTACAGGGGTCTAAAAATATACATTTCATCATGTTTCGGACGTGATTTGAGTCTCGTAGGCAGCTTCGCAGGGTAAAAGCGCAGTTGGGACAGGTATCTATGACGTAGCTTTGGCGTGACTTCCATCACGTTGCCACCCGGCTCGTGAATCATGGGTCAGTCCACAAAGTGTTACGAAATAACCGCCGACCACCGGCCTCCAGGTACATGGCACGCAACGTTATAATAAACGCCTTACAGTTTTGTGCTTTTGAAACTGCAGGCTAAATTTACACCCTCATAGGTAATTCTCAACACACGATTAATTTTAATTAATATGAAAATGTTTAGATACCATTCACTATTAAGTATAACTTACGTTTAAAGAGGTGACTGGTAAAGTCTTCATCAATTTTAGAAGCAGCAAACCTTTACTAATCATGAAGCCGTACGGTACAATGTTAAACCCACTTTAAGCAAAATAAATCATAAATTTATCTTGCCCAAACCACAGTAAAATATTTATTTCAATAAAACTGATTTATTATTACCCTCAAACTTCGCAAATGTATTGCAATGATTCTTCTTTTAACTGCCAGATGTTAATCAAATCGAATAAGTTACACAGATGTGTTTATATTTGAATAAGTTTGCCATGCTGCTGACAGTAAAATATTTCAAGAGTGCATGCTTTCATTTTTCGAAAATAAGACGAAAACATTAACAATATCTCCATAAAAACTTAAATTTCACATTCAATTGTAAACATTTATCGAGTAAAGAAGTATGTGGGTCATGACAAGAATTCAGTATTCTTGTATGCTAAAAGGCTTGGTTTTTAAACAATTTTTCACCTTGTTAATTTAAATCACGTTGAGTAACTTATACTTAAACCTTGCAAACATTATGTCTACCTGAAATGTTGAAGAGAAACTATTTTGTAGTAATCGTTTTCTTTTTCATTTTCACCTAAACTTTATGAGACCGTGGAATCTGTACGTAAATATTTTCCGAACAAATTTATTACTGTCGTAACTTTGAAGACGTGGAAACTTCATGTACTTGGCTGCCATACTAGTATAATCTGTGGCAAACAAAGCCAACACATAATAGAATTCAGTTTTTAAACATTGGAATAGAAATACAGTTGGGTATTTTCATATATTACTATATATATTATTCACAGTCATTACCATTACCTATATTTGAATGATAAATTAGCAATGCAAAAACTAGAAAATATCCCGAGTATTCTTAATGTTTCATGCTGTATTCAATTTTTAACACTAAATTTTTACTTAAATCGTCTAAACGTACATGTAAAATTTTATTAGTATTTCTTTATCAGAAACATTCAATTACCATTTTAAGAATTTTAGGATTCAAACATAGGCTATAAAATACAGGCAAGCGGAAAGGAATATAGTAGACTGTATTCCGTTGCGGAATTGTCTGTACGTTGTACGTACATTCGTTGACAACAGCTAATTCTGGCTTTGTTTTGCAATTTGTTGTACTGTAGGGCCTTCTGCGACACTGCAGCATTAGCTCCAACAGCGTTTATCCACGAAACGGTTTATTTTATAGTGCTAACCCACTGCAGGAATTGTTCAAAGATCATAAAATATTATTAAAAGCGACATTAAAAGAACGTGGTATTATTATAAACAGTGCATTAATTAAGATTTTACGTTTTGTGTAGAAACACAGTGTAATTATTAACACAATTTTGTCTTAAACTTTCTACAAACTCTTGCAGTGCCTCAGGATAGCTCGCGCCTTAAATACAAATTTATGCCGAAACTATTCATTAAATTTCCACAAGATAGCTGTTATGTGTGTGCAATTAAAGCAAGAATCAAGCGATTGTTTTAATAAGCAGGTTTATCAATGGTTGAATTACGCGTATAGATACAAAGAAGTAAACTTAACAAAATATCTACAATGCAATTATCAATATTGCAACTTGAGGTATGACCTGTAATTAAGAACAGACTATTTTTTAACTTTCCGTGAGATTAATCAAATGCTAAAACGGCACAGTTGCATAACTTAAGACACTTTTCTGCATTAAATAGAGATATGCATAAAATACGTCTGCTCTGATAAATAAGTAATACCTAATACAAATATGTGTTACAATAATGAAACACAAATAATTTGAATTTGTAAAAATAAGTTACTACAAAAATAATAAATTACCTTACAGACCTGTGCAAATCAAGCACTTAATATATTGTGAAATATGTGAGTGAAGGAAATTTACTTTCAACTGAATTTCAACACAACAAACAGCCTGGGGCACGGTCTATGAAGGTAGAGGTCTTGACACTGAGGAATAAAATGTGACTCCTTCTTGTCGCCGAGCGCTAGTAGTAATTTAGTGGAAGATTTGTCTTGTTTTTGTATTTTGCTTAGCTTAAAATGTGAAGTTGTTACCGGAATTGCGAGTATTATATCGAAGAAAAAAATGGGAACGTAATTTTTTATTGGAACACATTTTTTATAACAATAAAATTTAATTTTTCAATATTTTACATGTAGATGCAAATTGCAACGTTTCTCAAATTTTTTAGGGCACAAAATATAGTTTTTGTTCGAATGTGTTCACTAAAACAATAATACACAATATATTCCTTCAGACTACTTTTATAAACAGTTCCACACATGCCAATGCATTTATGGACATGGAACATGTATATACTATATCAGCTTACCTTATTAACATTATTTTATGTAAATAGTTGCAAAAATGTTAAAACGCGAGATGTAAACAAGACAAATCTTCCACCAAATTACAACTAGCGCTCGGCGACATGAAGGGGCCACTTTCTCTTGCTGGAGAGCATAGGCAGTGTCAAGACCTCTACCTCTTAGACCGTGGCCTGGGGTTTGATTTCTGTATCAGGCATGTGTAATGTGCTTACAAAAAGGAAAAAAAGTACTTACATAGGCTGAACATAAAATATAAAGAACGTAAAAACAAATCAATGTCTTCACGAAGCTATCTCAGAAAAAGACTTAGAAAAAAACACAAACAAACGAAAAAAATTTAAAAAATGAGAAAACAAGCCTAGTTTGACTGTAGTTAACACACCCGTTAAACCAAAAAAATAGAACGTTTTTATTCCTTATGGGATCTTTCATGTTCTGTTGTTTTGGTTTGTGGGTGTGTTGACTACAGCCAAACTAGGCTTATTTCCTCATTTTTTTTTTTTTTTTTCGTTTTTTAGTTTGTTTGTATTTTTTTATCTTAGCCTTGTTCTAAGATTTCTGGAAAGTCAGAGTATTGCAATGGCGTATGTTCACAATAGTACAGTACTTTAGGTAAGTATATCAAAACGCATCGTCAAACTTCCAACTGCAACAGGGATAAGCAACATGACCGTCGGCCACATGCTATGAACTCCAATAGCTACACTGTGAAACAATTTTTGTACTTTTACAAAGGAGATGTTTGGAAACCAAGTTGCCAATGGAATTCCTTGTAAAACTACAATGGTTTTCCTTGTAATAAAATTCAAAATATATGTCTGTAAAATTACAAGGAATAGTCCTGTAGTTGTCCATTCAATAAGGAAAAAAATTACTTAAAAAACTCATTGTAATTCATTAATAACATTGAACAAATTTATCAAATAAAATTGGAATTAAGGACGTTTGTATGAAATAATTTTGAGGAAAAAAAAATGAGGTCTTAAGTTTTGAATCACTCTCTCCGTGCTTGGGTCCTATGCATTTTACTACTTTTTTTTAAATAAAATTTTTTAATAAAATGTTATGCTTCTTGGCGAGTCTCAACAGCGCCAACGAGGCACTCATCGCCCCTTTATAACTTAATTATTAGAGAATTCCCCAATGTTGAAAGTTTTGTTGAATCTGACAATTGAAAATGACGCGAACGAACAAACACAAATTTTACACCCAGCCAAACCTGGGAATCGCACCAAGGTCGGCCGCTCAATCAACTGAGCTACGGAGGTCGGCACTTCTATACCACTGTGACTTCTGCACCATATATTCTTTATTTATTTGTATATATTCAATGTACAGTTCAGTAATAAATATTTATTTTAAAGCACAAAATTAATATAAGTTAAACATTCACGTCATTCCAGCAAAATGCTTTCCAGAGGTCGTGATCTTCGTATAAGTAATTTCCAGTGAACCTTTAATTGTGATAGAATGCACTTTTTGACACTTAAAACTAATAATTTTATGGGGAATTTTTTCAACATTTACAAAAGTTTGTACAACTACGGAGAAGTGCCTTTTCATATTAAAAATTAAAATACAGTGCAGGAAGTGTCGGTACAGGTACAAAGAATTTCTTTGTAGTATTAAAAAGTTTACGTTTGTAATTTTATAAATTAATGATTTCGCAAAGAAAATCTTTGTAAATTTTCCCCATTTATAGAGTATAGAATCATGCAATTTTCGCGTTGTTGTTACATGACCAGACAAGACTACTGCTCTGTATGTACGCGAGCACAATCTGTCCATGCGTTGACCACGAGACTAAATATATTAGTTGTGTGTGTAAATGGTTTGCAGAAGATTTCAGTTGCTAGACAGAAGCGATCTCTGCGGCAGCACATGACGCTGTGGGACAATGGGAGACGTGAAGTGAACGTACAACAGCTTGCAGTCTAGTCTACTACCACAAAATTTTAAAGCCAATTTCGCACATTCCTGACAATAGTGCGGTTAGAATAAAATTCCGAACTGAATTATACCCAACATGGAGCGAATCTAAAGTGAACTCGAACTGAAATGCGTTTATAGTGAACATTTTAACCCAGACATCGAATGAACCCGGAACAAATATTGTGTACAGGAGTCATACTGCAAAATTGTAACTGAAGAAAAAGAGGTAAGTAATTATTATTTATTTGGTTTGAAAACATGTTTGCAGCATTAAACTGTTCTATTTGGCTAATCAAAAATGATTATAACTGCTAACATAAACATATACTCCTAATCGGCTGAATATGACGACCGCTTGGACTTCGTTCAGTTCACTTAAGTGGGTATTTAAAGTAAACGTTTCAATCGAGATTCTCCCACTTCGGCGACTCAGCTGTGTTATCTCACTCCACTTCTACTTCAGTCCATTCCGGTTGCGTACATAGAAACGTTTTAATCCAGATTAGTCAAGCCACTCTAGGTTGATTTCGGATTGAATTTTTATTGCAATCGTAGTACACGAGCCTCTGATAGAGTTTCGCCGAGCTCAGAAATATATCAACACTGGAGCTTAAGGGGTTTCTCCGCATAATTCTGACACTCCTGTCTTCCCCCACCGAACCCTTTACCTTCCAGATAGAGTCAAACGCTTCATAAAAATTAAAAAAATACCACATTTTATTAGTTTTGCACGTCCGGCCACAAAATTTATTTTACATTTATATTTGTAATATTTTCTTGAAACAAAAACGTATAATATTTCCTCGGATATATTACTGTCATTATAAAAAAAACATTCATATACTATATGCATTTGTTTGTGTATTAAAACATAGATATTTCAAAATATTGTAACACATAACTAGAGACCTGCAAATTTGCGTTATTTCTTGCCACCAGGCTAGATTCTAAATTGATATATACTCGTCCAACTTCCCCAATAGGCAAAAATTCCGTGGTCTGCCAGGTAAAATGCATATGTGCAATAATTAAAAGTTGCATGTTTGAGTGACCAACCTGTTGTACAGTAGCTGACATCACATAGAGACTACGACCAGTGTCATCTCTCAAATATATATATCTATATATATATATATATATATATATATATATATATATATATATATATATATATAGCACTGCTATGTCTAGTCTGTTACCAAAAATTAACGCGAATTTTTCATGTCCTTAAACATTACTCTTTAAGGGTCGATACGTATTGGTATGAAATTATCTTTAATGTACAAAATTTAGTGTACAATAATACCTATCGTTAGTTTGAAGAGAAAATATGTTTTCTACGCATTTTTTTCACTTCTAATACGTATTGTTAAGAGCGCGTGGTACATAATTCAACGCTAAAAACTTTAATCTAAGACTGTACGTTTCTAGAAGCCAATTTGCGAAAGTTAAACAATATTAATCCTAGAAAATAATTTCAGCCAACGTTTTAAACAATTTTTTTTTCAGTGTTACGATCTTCTGAGCCACAATTTCTGACGCCGGAACCTCGTGCATTTAAACGCGGCGCAAGAGATCACGCGTAACGAAGTAGTAATTCTGGATACATATTTACTTATAAAGTTGGCAAATAAAATGATCCAGGTTGTCATTGAGTAAAAATAAGCGTAGAAATTAATTGATGTTTTCAGCGTTTATTTGTCTGTCTCGCACTCTTAAAGCATCATGAATATACTGGATGAATCACGGAATGCAGCCATAATATATTGTGGTGAACGTCTAAACAAATTGTTGAAAATGTGTTATCTGTTTTTCCGTAAAGTGAATACAGTAAAAGTGTTGCTACCTGAGAATTAACTTTTCAATTAGAGTTTTTATTGAAACGTGAAATAAAAATATCTTAACACTGAGCAAAGAAATGTTAAACAGTAAATAACAGTAAAATATATAATATTTCTGTACTTGATATAACATTTCTAATTTTTATATCGGATTCGTGAGTAGCACTTTTCCCAAGTTTGCTTGACGGAACAATTTTAAGCCCGTTTTTGACTAACATTTATAAGCTCTCAGCAAAAGAAAAAATTTCACTTCGATGTGACTTATTCAATTAACAGCGTAAAATATATTATTATAACCTCAAACTATTTTCTGTCGATACAACCCATCAGACCCCTTCAATATGCTACACTTCGAACAAAGTAGCGCAACGGTAATACGTAGGACTCGAAAGTAGGATGTCCTGAGTTCAAGTCTCCACTCTAGCCATCCAGCATTATGTTGTTTTCCATTGTTTCCCTAAACAGCTCCAGTGGATAATGGAAGCCCATGGCTGACGACTGATGTGAATGTTCATGCCTTTGTGTAAATTGCATGTGACTAATGAGCACGGTATCGAAGAAACTTAAAAATTACTAAAGTAAAAAGATAATTTGTTGCTGAAGTAAATTTCTTCTGTTGTTTATGAAAATTAAGTTTATTTGCCCCGCGCATTTGAATCTATCCGTGAAAACAACAAAGTGTATAATAATTTATAAAATAAGTTCTAACGTTGAAAAGATGAATGTCTTTAACAATTGACGATATTTCCAGATAAACATCATCATATCATACTTATCACTTATAAAACAATATATACTCACACTTTAACAAATCATAACATACATTTATCCGCAGAAAATTATTTCATGTATTTATGATTGCGGATCATAAAATTGCAAAAGGATAATTCCAGAGTTTCCTCAAGATCTTGTAAAATGTTCTGGGTCATTATCAACAATTCACAACATGACGAGCAGTATACAATGTTGAGATATAATGCTAGAAGAACGAGTAAATGTAGCAATTTTCTTTACGTTCACTGCGGAATAAAATTCAGTCGAGACCCCGCCAAAAATAGAACCTGGATCGACATTTTCGGGAGCCGGTGTGCTAGCCAAACAACCAGTGTGAGCATAACCATTATCACTAACGCAATAATAAAGTCGCGAATTGCTGTACCGTTCAAAATTGCTTTTACCGATGATTTTTAAGTGTTAAATATAATTTCGCCGTTTGAAATTTATCATTAAAAAATCATCGATTTAAGCTGTTTTGAACGGCACAGCAATTCGCGACTTTATTATTGCGTAAGTGATAATGGTTTTGCTCTCGCTGGTCTTTAAGTTCGAGTATTTGTATATATAACACGTGACTGTAACGACCACGGTTTCGGAGAGACGTATAAACTACTAAAGTAAATACATAATACGTTGCTCATGTAAATTTATTTTGCTGCTTATGAAATGTTAGTTTATTTGTCCAGCGTATTTTGATTCTAGCTGTGGGAACCACAAAGTGCATAGTTTGTAAAATAATTTCAAACGTGCGAAAAGATGATAGTCTTTAAAAATAAACATCATAATATCACATCATTGGTACTTATACAAACAATATATAATTCCTGTTAAATGTACATATTACTAGACAAACATAGCCTACATTTGATGATTTTGTATATTTTTCAGACGACAAACATTTTGCTGGATCAAGTACATACTTGTTTCGCGAGATTTTTAAATGTTTGTTGCGATTGGTATTTTCAATTACTATTTATTCGTTTGTGAACATACGCCATTGCTCATGCTTTGTTGACTAAAATTGTGTCGAATAACAAAGTAGAAAAAACACAAAACTAGATTTAAAAAAACAGAAAAAAAGCAGTCCCGTAGGAATTCCATCAGTTTTCTTTTTTTTTTTTTTAATATACATATTTGAAAGCATGATATCTAAAGATAAAATTCAGTCGAATTTCGACAACACCCAGACACAAAAAAAACAGATTCCCAATATGAAAAAATGATGGAAGTAGTAAAAAAACAGTGGACAGTAAACAACAAAGAAAAGACAAGATACAACAATGTTCAAATTAACGAACAAATACTGCTTGTTTGGAAAACGTGAATTAATTACAATAGTTCTAAATTTACAGTGTTGATTGATGAATAATGACGTATTAGGCAAACAATAAATAAATATTATAATTCAAAATATA
This sequence comes from Medauroidea extradentata, assembly GCA_003012365.1. Classification (NCBI taxonomy): domain Eukaryota; kingdom Metazoa; phylum Arthropoda; class Insecta; order Phasmatodea; family Phasmatidae; genus Medauroidea; species Medauroidea extradentata. The sequence goes on from PNEQ01124604.1 coordinate 107,537, forward strand.
TATTGCACAGATTAATATATACAACTATTATGAATATTCTTCTTATCCTGTTTAAAGGTAAGTGATTGTCTGAATATAAGCCTATAATGTCTAAGGACTTTCAGAGTTAACACCTGACGACAGTAAGGCGTAATCGTAATACTTCTAGTTGCATTTTTCGTAAGTAATGCAACATAATATTTTTTCATATAAAATTCGAGGAAGGTAACGTAATTAAAACACGTTGGACTCGCAAAACATAAAAAAAATAAACAAAACCTTTGATTTAAAATTTACGATAAGACTTCAATGACAAGTGTTCATTTTCCAAAATTACGTTGTATCGTTGGATGAAAAAAAAATGCTACATTTCACATTTATTAAAATGTAAGTGCTACATTATTAAATAGTTTTTTAACTAAACTAGGGTTTGAAAATTCAATAAAGTCAACTAATTATTTTTTTCCAATTATTCCTTTGACAAAATACTCTCTCACGTCACATGCTTGATTATGAGAACGTAGACTGCCTTATATATATATATATATATATGTTTGTGTGTATATGAGTATATTTGTAAAGTATGTGATCCTATACCATTCACGTGATTGTCATAAAACTTTGGCGAGTTGAGTGTGCGCCCCCGAAGACTCCTAAAAAATGTATATACTGTAGACAGGATGGATCAAACAAGCCATTAGGGTAAACCGGGCTACCCAAACATTTAGTTAAATTTTTATTAATGACCTTTAACATCGGTTTGCACCGTATAGAATTTTCAGAAAAAAATCTCATCAGACACATTTTTTTAAATAAAGAAAATTACGATAATATATCACTTTTAACGTTATTGTAATTCTTAAAACCTATACAAAATAGAAGTGCCGGAAAGTTTTTTTGAAAATGCTCTTTTTAATTTGCGTTATGAAATATCACATTTAACGTTATTGTAATTCTTAAAGCCTATACGTAATAGAAGTGCCGGAAAGTTTTTTTGAAAATGCTCTTTTTTATTTGCGTTATGAAATTATATTGAAAATATAAATAAATATTTCTTTACGAATTATTTAAGACAGTTTGAAGAGCTTTTGTAGGACTCAAAGATGCGTTAACTTGAAAAACCAGGCAAACGCGAAGTCGCGGGTAGTAATAGCTAGTATACTGTACAAATTTAATACAAAGTTGACTTAAAAATGCTTATAAAAATTAATAATTTAAATTACATAATTTGTTTAAACAAACAAAGTTTTTACATATTATTCCAGTTACTATATAATTGTGAGAGTGTGTATATAACTTGTTGCCGCCTAATGTGCATCTTTTAAATTAGTACCAATGAGAACAAGTTGTAAAAAAGTATGTTTTAAGGGAGTCTAAAGTGTTATATTGTATGCCGAATGCCCATCTAGAAAAAATAGTTCTATTATATTATGTTTGTTAGACTAATGTAATATTAGTAATCTGCTAAGAGTGGTGATAAGCAGGGACCCTGGTTATTCGTGAAAAGAATTTTGTCCCGCTTTGCACATCTGCAATTCTGCTTCATGATTATTGGCGGCGTGTCTATATGAAGAGCCGTATATCATCTGTCTGAGCCAATTACAATAAAGTCTCTGCAACACCTCACGAATGTGATTTGCCGGTAGAATCCCAAGGCTCGCGAGAATTAAAATATACAATCACTAACCACGAAGCAAAACTGCAAATGTGCACGTAAAAACGAAATGAAGCAAAATACTTTTCGCGAATAACCAGGGTCCCTAGTGATAAGTGATCCAGAACCGAATACAGGACGCTCAGAACACATAACATAACAAACTACAAATGTAGAGTGCAGATATTTATTGTGAAGCAGAATATTCCACAATGTTAAAATTAAATATTTAATCAACATTAAAAATTTGTTATTTTGTGACTGGTATTGCCATTAATACATGATAATTTGATAAATTCTGACACTACTTCAGAAAACATTTTTGGATTGAAAATTTAAGGGACAAACACATATGAAGGATTATGATTTACTATTAATAATGAACATGTAAGTACAGTCTGACGTTTACTATCGGAAACCTACATTTCTTCTAATGCGCTAAGTAATTGTTATTATTGTTTTTATTATTATTAATAATATTATTATTATTATTATTATTATTATTATTATTATTATTATTATTATTGTGGTAGTTGTTGCTGTTACTATTGCTATAAGAATATTACAATTCACAATTATAAACACTAAAGAAGTGTTCACTTTTTGCAAACATAGCATTTTTAATTTTTTTTTATTGCGAAATACCTGTTCTATTGTACGTTTCATGATTACCGTTGAACTGCTATATGATTGTACCTTACATTCTTCACATTTTGACTACTAATTATTGGCACTTACCTGAACATATAACTATCGTATTCATTTCAGTTAAGCTCAGTTGTAGGTTTACGAGCAAAATATTTTCGCGCTTATACATTACCGAGTAACGGAAGATGTGTGTACTTACAGCTTCTAATTACATGTACAAAAATAAGTGTGTAATTTGTAATGCAACACGGAAAAAGTTTATTATGGCAGCTACAAAATATTTTGCTGGTATTCTTACTGCATACTATAATTTATGCTTCCGTCAAAAACATTTTGCTGTCATCGCTAAAATATTGTGGTCAACAAAAATGTATGTTGTATTTCTGTTTATTGCAAAATTATTTTGCAGGAAGGTTTGCTACAAAATTTTTATTTCAGTGAAGAGAGCCGAACGTTAAGCACAAAATATATTACTTATATAAACCACACATTTTTTGTTAGTTTCTATCAGCAAGCACGCAGTATCAAGTCGCCCCAGCTATCGTAAGCATTCAACAAGAAAAAAGCAAAAAGATCATCACTCACTGGTCTCCCTCGCAGACTACATACAACAGTCCCTTCCTATATCTTATTTGGTCGTTAGCGAAACCCATTAGGTTCAACCGGCGAACTTTCGTTACACGCTTTCGTGGACAACTCATGAATAACATTCCAAAACCGGGCGTGAAATATAAAGATGATCATAAAATTCCTGAAATTTAATATTTCTGAACCAGTGAATATGAACAAACAGTTTTGTTATTCATGAGATTCAGTATGTTAATTATTTATTCGTAAGACGTATATGTTTAAAATATGCTATGCGCTAAAATAATGGCTGACTTTCGAAGGCTTTCTTAGGTACTACACAGTTTTAACTATGTTCGTAGCTATTTTCATGATATTTTACTAGCAATGAAATTGTAGAGGAGACCGGGGCTAAAAGTTACAGGGGCACGTTTTTGCAGTTGGTTCTACAAACAGACCAGAGAACTCAGCACCTCACCGCTCCTACGTGTCATGCGTGTTGTGTGAAGCCAGGCTGCAGTGGAGTTTCGTTGCGGTAGTGGATGTGCGAACGGAGTTATTAAACAATTCTTGTTTTGTCACGGTAGAAGTGAAATTAGTCTTTGTGACGCGAAGTCATCCTGCACGAACATCTTTCAAGGTAATGCATGATTCATATATTCATGCGAAACAGTCCTATTTATAAGGTAAATTTCAATTGTACGCATTGCATGTTTGTATCAACTGGCAGTGAATGCGCTAGAGAAAACAAAAATGGTGCGGCGTGTTTCAAGTTGTTACACGTAACTGGGGGCCTGTTGTTTCACTGTAACAACTTGCCCCGCTCTAAGAATTTAACGAAAAAATGTCATGTATGACCAAATTAGAGTAAAACAACGAGTCTTGCCTATTGATATGTGGTTGACGCAAGTTTGTTTTTGCTAATGCCACATATTGTATCATTTTCTCAGTTGAATGGATAGTTTTCGCATAGGAAGGAATCGAAATTGTGTGATTAACGGCTTATATTTAGCGTTAATCCAATTTTTGTAGTAATTATTGGAATGTCAATTTGCATATTATTTCAATATATAAACTACTAACTCTATATACGTGTTTCCCGTGAATACAAGGCTACGGATGTGAGTGAGAGAAGGCCGGGTTGAAGGTGGGGCCGGCTGTACGACCGGCAGGACAGACCTAGCGCCTTGTACGGCTCGAGCAGTGGATGAGGTAAGGTGTGATGTTAGCTGAGCAGTGCCAGAATGAAATGGCGGAGGAAAGGGAGATCCCCGAGGAAACGCACTGACCACGACATCGTCCGGCACGATTCCTACATGCGAAAATCCATGGTCCTACCCCACCGGGAATCGAACCAGGATCGCCTTAGTGGAAGACGAGAGGTCTAGCCTCTTTATTTTTTTTTTTTTCAAAATAATTATACTAAAACATGTTTAACCACGATGAATGTCCTAATTTGAAGAACTCATTAGCAGAGACCAGAAAAATTCAGGTACTTGTTTAATAACTGGTAAGTGTCATCTTTGCAGTTAGTTTGATTCTTAGATGACTTACATTAACGAGCTCTGAGCCAAAAAAAAAAAAAAAAAAAAAAAAAAAAAAAAAAAAAAAAAAAAAAAAAAAAAAAAAAAAAAAAAAAAAAAAAAAAAAAAAAAAAAAAACAAGTAACAAATATCAAACCTAATTATGTTCTCATACTGAAATAATAAGTAGCAAGTGCATGGTAGGCAAAACAATGTCATTATTGTAGGAACTAGTGTTAACTATGGTAACCTACAAGTAACTACACGCAAGAATATTTCAGGTCCCTGTCAATGAGGTCTATGGTAGGCACTACATGAACTTAAAAATATTACGATGGATCTTATCGTTTGTTTACAGGATGCTTCGTACTTATAAAAATATGACAAATAGAGGTACAACATCTATAGATGCTTACAGAAGAGCAGCACAGGAATTTGCTTCGGGAACGTCTTCAATTCGAGAAGCAGCCCTACTTTACGACATAAATTTCATGACGTTGTCTAGATTTGTAAGGAAACAAAAGAAAGGAGAAAAACCACGCGTTGATTATGGAAAACCAAGAAAGTTGTTCTCAGATGTCCAAGAAAATGAATTGGAAGAATACATTACTTCTGTTCAAAAATTTACTTCGGACTGAATACCAAAATGATGTCCGGTCTGTGGCGTATGAATGTGCCGTTGCAAACGAAGTGAGCATACCTGATAAGTGGTCAGAAATTTAAGTAGCGTCAACTGATTGGCTTTCTGGATTCCTGAAAAAACCACCCTTCTCTCGCTATCCGGACTCCGGAAGCCACCAGCCTCGCGAGAGCCACAAGCTTCAACAGGCAAAATGTAACGGAGTTTCACGACAACTTGGCGCAGGTGTTTGAGAAACATCATTTTGAGGTTCATGAAGTGTGGAACATTGACGAAACTGGCGTGACTACAGTCCAGCATCCTTCAAAAGTAGTTGCAGCAAAAAGGACAAAACAGGTAGGCACCATCACCTACAGGGAAAGAGGGGAGTTGGTAACTTTAGTGTTTGCAGTGAATGCAAGTGGAAACTCTATCCCTCCCCTTTTCATATTCCCTCGCAAAAATTACAGTTTTTGCAACATTTTGTTAGGCACACAAGAAGCTCCAACGAACATCCCGTTCTTCTTTTACTGGATAGTCACAGTTCTCATATAGCCTTCTCAGTGGTGTCATTTTGTAAGGAAAATGGGGTTGTTTTGATGTCTTTCCCACCGCACACGTCCTACAAACTCCAGCCACTTGACCTCTCAGTTTATGGCCTATTCAAAAAGTTCCTGAATGCTGCTTGTGACACTAGGATGAAAACACAACCCCGAGAGGCCATGACCGTTTTCCACCTACCGTCAATTGTTGCTTTGGCTTTACCTAATGCTGCAACACCTAAAAACATCCAAGCCGGATTTAGAGCTGCTGGAATTGGACCTTTCCAATCGTTTTTAGACGATGAGTTTCTTACTTCTTATGTCACAGATCGCACCCAAACAGAGTAACTAGAAGTTCGTTGAATCGAAAGTACTTCAGAGCCTTTTTCAGATATGCAATTTGGTCTAGCTCACAAAGAACCTGTTAGGTCTAACAATATTCCAAACGAGACAACAAACTTGTCTATATGCCCACCATCTTCTATTGTGCCTACTCCTGGTCCATCAAGCTTTCAAAACAAACTATCACCAAATGTCAGCCCAGCTGACCTGCGGCCTAATCCAAAAGCAAGAGCGCTAAAGAAGACTGTGAATCGGAAATGCCGAAAAAGTCTTATTCTAACTTTAACTCTTATGAAAGATGCAATCGAAAAGGACGAGAAATTGCGAAAGGAGAAGGAAAAGAAGAAGATCGAAAGTTCTTAAAGAAAGTTAGCTATGGCTCAAGACAAAAAGTCTGAACAAAGTATTAAGCAGAACACACATGTAGAAAACTCCCTCAAGAAAATTTCAAATTCCGAGAAAATGAGGAATCTGTTGTGAATGTCAAGATTCTTGGTCTGCAGCGAAACCTGGAGAAGAATGGGTGCAATGTAAGAGGTGTAAATTATGGGCACATTTTACTTGTGCACGTTTCAATGCTTTTTATGTGTGTTCTAACTGTGATTAATGTTTGGACAATAAGTCTAAACATTATTGGAAGTTAGGCTTAATATTTATAGGAAATGTATTTAGAAAGTAGAAACTGTTACTTAAAAAACTTTTAAACATATTTCATTTCAAAGAAGTTACGGTTAACTAAATTGTGTGTTTGTTTTAACATTTTGCAACCGATTTTAAAATGTTAAGTAAACTGTATCATTATTTTTCAAGAAATAAGGGTGTGGACCCACAATAATGGAGTATTTCAATTCGAATTTCCGTGTTTTTTTTAGTGATTTACACATGTAACAACGTGCCCGTGCGCAGTAACAACTTGCCCCGCTAAGGGGCACATTATTACATTATGTCAAACTTCACAACTGTTCATATAGTCTAAAAACTACCAAAGATATCATAACCATAAAAATAACACATGTTATCAAGATGTCATACTACATTGTGAGTATATAATCCAATTTAAACTTTGATGTCGAATGTAAAAATAAAAATAAAAAAATATAGTACGGAAATGTTTGTGTCATAAATAATAAAAGAATCTTGTTCGCACACTGTGCAACAATAATTATTTTGAAGTTTCAATTATGTTGCATGTTTTGTACCCACACAAGATGTTATAACAAAGAAGAAAAAAAATTGTATCAAGGATAGTTGGTCGACGAAAAGGTTTCAAAATTTAATCTGTTACGTTTAGTATGTAAACAAAATAAGTTTTAGGCCATTTTCCTTTGTTTAGCAAACAAATTTTTTAACTTTTATATTATGATTCGTTTTACCAAATAATAGTGTATTGCTGTTTGGTTTATCAAACCAGATTTTTGTGTTAGTAGCATATTAATAACAACTGACACACATCATTTAACTGTGTACAAGTACACCGTGTATCCTTTTTAGTAACATTACGAACTGAATTGCGTTAAAAACCATTTTAGGTCTTCGTACTAGCGTAAAATAACCACTTAGCGTAAGGCGACATTAGCTATCAGTCTACCTAAAAGTAAGTTTGATAAGCTCTCGGATATCAGTCAGTATTAAACTTAACTTGTCTTACTAAGATCAACTAATGAACCTATCAGCGAATTTTCAAAGCTCTTAAACTAAGTTAATGAGCAAGAAATATTTTAACCCTCTTTGTCAATCTACCAAACTGATTAGTGTATTATTTAGATTTTACGAATAACAGTTTGTAAGGTTTGTGTGTAGGTTTCATTTTGCATAAAATACGCATGTCTAACATTCTAACAGTAACACTTCAACTAACAAATGTACAAGTTATTTTATTATACAAAAAAATTTACTTAATACTTGCTATTGGCAAATTTTTAACTAAATTATAAAATAACTTTGCGCTTGTAACTTTTGTCTAAGACCTGTACGTCATGTACAAATGTTTCTCTGAGCCAACAATAAATACACTGTAATCAGTAACAATTATTCTGTCAGATAAAACCAATATTTAGTTTTCTAAGTGCCCATTTAGACTTATATTTAGTTTTCGGTAACTGTTAACATTTCCTTCAGAATAATAAAACACAATTATTGTTAGGGTACGTTAATGATTCTTCCGTTCCTTTGTAAACAAACATTTAAAACCTTTTACTTTCGTTTCTAAAGACATTAAATTATATCTGCTAATTCTAAAACCTACTTTACATATTGGAGAAAAATACAAACATAATCACGTGCACCGTAGTTTGCAGAACTTCGTACCCGGAGAGAGTAAGAAGTTACGCATAACAAATTAAGATAATTATTTCTTTATTGATAGCATTCACGTCTTCGAAACTAAATGACAAATTAGCATACACCGTGACTGAATAATATGAATCGAAAACAAATTAAATGACAGAAATCTTTATAATGGCAGAAGTTAGCATCAAATAAGTAGACGATATATATTACAGACAACAAATAAATAGGCGAGGTAGAGTTAACGTACTAAATCACTACAATTCTAATTTTTTTCGTTAATGTTGAACTTAAAAACAATTAGCAAGTGACAAAGTTAGCACCATTAAAAATATGTAACTTGACTTGTTTTCTAGAGTATTGTAATGTGAAGAGTCACGAGCCTCTTTATGGTCAGTGAGTGGATGTTTGAACTCTCCCTTGTCTTCTTGTTATATTGTTCTTCTGGCAAATGAAAGCGGTGCGGTATCAATAACCTTATTCTGATTGGTGCAGTGAAATTGGAGATGTGTCTGAAAAAAAACTTGCGGATAATAATCATGAAGCAATGATGACGAGATGCTTGTATGGCACTGAAAAAAATGGTGTAATAATAGTTTCGCGATAAACGCATGCATCCAGTACTGGAAATATAAACAATATGCAGTAAAGTTTTTAATTTTATCTGATTGTTAGAAAGTCAGTACATAGTCTGCATCATATTAAGCTATGTTTCATGTAAGTGAAGTATGATTCTGGTCTTGGTATTATCCACTCCATTTTCGTCTTCATTTCCTCAGTTACCTTCCTGTTACGTTCATTATTTATTTTGTTATAATTGTGTTAGATATCGAACTCTCACCAAAAACCAACCTTCTGGCATCAATTTTTCAATTAGTTTACATAAAACAAATGAGGAGTTTAAATTCACAGTGGAGTAAGCCACGAGTATTTAGCAGTGTAATTTTCATTCATACTTGAAGATGATGGTACATCGCGAAAATATTTTATGCCGACATAACCTTGAAAACACGGTGGTTTATTGAGACATATATGACTGGATGATATACGTCTGATACAACGTAGCTGTCTGCAGACCAATAACTGGCATCAAATATTACAATAGCGGGATTCTTATTGGTTCAGTCAAATAGTGCAACAGCTCCACGTACAAGCGAAAGCGAGAAATCTTTGGTAAGCTGAACGTACGTTGAAGCCCAGCAAACAGTCAAGTTTTCCCGCGATACACCATCATCTCTTTTCATACTATACACATTTTTTTAAACAATTGCCCGTAATTAATATTTTACTCTTAATTGAATTTCTAAATATCATTTGAGTACTGCAAGAATGCATTGCACTTTGCATGAGATTGCAAATAATTGTTTACAAGAAAAATATTTTAACTAACATGCACCACTATAAATCTAAGACCCTCAAATGTCGAGTGAATCCACAACCAGGGAGGGGTGTGATCTCTAATTTTTTTTTTGCAGTGGGGGTGAATGATTAAGTGAAATGGGTGTCAAATATACACCACTACTGTACCCGCCATACGGTAACTTGATACTTTCTGGAAGCCCTGCTTATAGCTTGGATCTGTTTACACACAAACTATGTATCCTTCTGCCAAACATCATCAATAACATTGCCAGGCTGACGGCTGCACTGCAAGCCGACGTACATTGTTCATCCGCCGTGACCTACTACGTCACTTCTAAAATATTGTACTATGTGTTAAGTGTAAATATATATTTCATTTCAATTCCTGAAAATGAACACGTTTTGTACAGCACATATTCCACTAAACGATTTTCAATATTTTAGCCGGTGTTAATAATATGTCTACGACATCAATGCTAACGTAATCATCCTCCAACTATCGTGCAACAGACGTATTTAACTCACTTTTAAAATAATCACTACGAAAATTTTTATGCTCGTGGATGCGTAACTATAAAAAATATGTATACTTGTTTGTCTCACCGTATAAGCTTTTTCATTTGCTTATATAGCTGTGTGGTAGTAACGGAATTGTTCCTAGTAATTTTTTTTTTCAACAGTCCGTTTCTAAATGTATCAATTTAGTGGTACGGTGGGTAAAGCAAACGTTGCTGTGTCACAGATAACCCACGGTAAATTGAGAGGAATAAACGGAGAAATGACCAAGGAAGCCAAAAATGGCTCTAGTCAAACATATAGATAATCCCGAAATATGAATACAGTCGTTGTATAATGCGAACCAAAAAAAACGAAAAATAAAAGTCAAATAGACAAGTTAAAACGAAGATTATCAAAAAGGGCCACAACGATGGGCAAGGACGGGATAAAACAAATGAACACAGCGACAGAAATTGTTGTAGACAACACAACAGAACGAATTAAAAAACACAAACAATAATTGTAGGTTACCTTCGATGAGAATACGTGCGACGTTACAGGAAATGGTATCGGTTCCCATCTTCAAGCATATGAACAATCTGAGGAAGTCCAGCAGTTTGACAGACATGGTATCACACCCCGAAAATCAAAACTTTCAACATTCGAGTCGAAGGAGTCTACCCTTGCCTGAGAGATGGCATGACATGTAGGCCTTTCAATTGAGCAGCGACGGAATGCAATGGCGGAGAAAACGGAAGTATAAAAAAAATCCTGCCACCAAATGGCAACGTTAGCCGCGTTTCCCACACGAGAAAAATCCAAGACCGTCCTCACCAAGAATTGAACCAGGATCAACTTGTTAGTAGGCAATTGGTCTGGTCACTGCTTCGCCGCAGTGCCGTAATTACATGTTTAACCTTCTATGTCTGCTTTACATTCAGCTTCCTAAGAACATTTTGTTTCAATCCACATTTTAATGCGGATTTCTTTACAAACACCGGTCATATTTAAGTGTAATGTATTTATTGTTTCTTTCTGTTTATAATATTTATAAGTACTGGTAGGAATAGATGAATTTCAAGAATTGAAATAAACTGTGCAACTTACCTTACACGAAACTCAGGTCTCCTTCATAAATGCATCCATTGTGGAAAGAAGTAAAAACTAATTAGTATGTTTAATACTATGATTAATGAAACTTACGATTAAGGACGCAAGTAATAATAATTACTGTAGTATGTTACTAGAGGCCTGGAGATTTCGCGTTATAATTGAAACTATACTGGCCACCAAGTTACTGTATGCTTATGATACTTCTGCCGTTGGCTGAGGAAATGTTAATATGTAAATTGGAGACGAAAATGTTAGCTGCAAAATGTTGTACGATGCTATTTTACATGCACAATGTGGTAGCATTTCGCGCAGCGCAGATATCTTACTTTCTTATTACCACTGTTCTGGCCTGCAAATTATGGGTGAAGGTTAAAATATAAAGAACCCTTTTTCTAGTGTCAAGTTTCTTGTACCTTTCACGCCAACCTCTAAGTTTACGAAAATCTGTAAACCGTGTCGTAAGGTA
>PNEQ01124604.1:119235-185086 GCA_003012365.1 Medauroidea extradentata
TCATTCTTATCCTTGGACGGGCCTTACGGTTTAGGATACGAATTGGGATTTCCAATTGCTATATTCCCACCGTAGCGGGTGGTGTATCGTGCGGAGCACACACGTCCTAAAGACGCACTCTTGAACATGACAGATACCAGCTATTGGTCTCCGACCGATTCTCACCTCTAACGGGGGTGGTTTCCGAAGTTGAAGTTCCTTAATACGGACAGGGGATTGGAAAGTCACTGGTCTTCCTGTCTCGTATTGTAATGTCATGTTCGTTTCGACTTCAGTGTAATTACCGCCATAGAAATTTTAGTAAAATAAATTTCCTCCAATGTACACTAATAAATTTGATCTTTCATATTAATATATTCGTGGTTTAGTGGACCCATATTTGCCTTTATCCGTTGGACATTCGAATAGCGTTTCTTGTATTCTCGCACGTTATCCCCCAATTTAGATATAGTATAGGAAAGTGACTTATGTAAAAAGTAAGCTTCTATGGGCAGATACTTGTAGGGTCTTTGCGTGTCGGTTAAAGTGTTGGTGGTTAGGCATATTTTAACGTCCTGTCTGGCAAATTATTTCAGTCTCGTGTCTACCTTATGAAGCCAGCCTGAGAGCTGTAAATATTGTGTTATGTGCTCTCTTCTCTTTAAGTTCTATGCGTATCTCAAACAAGTGCTATGAGTTTTTGGGTTCTATATCCAAGAGTTTATATATATTTCGACAAATAGACCGGCATAATACTTTAAAGGCGAAAGATCTAGAAGGTCGTTTATTTTAAGCTTTAGATTTGTTTGTAAGGTGTTTATGAATTTCTGTAGGTATTTAAGTCTGTAATATGCAAAATGTACGAGCCCTGGTATGTGTATAGACCAGTGCAGGTTAGCGTTAAGTTTAATCTCCAAGCTCTTCACCGTGGTGACCTCTGGTGTTAATTCATAATTAATTGTGAAATTTGGGTGTCTTTTGATATTTTAAGGGCTGCACCGTTCCAATTTTGATGAAGGAACTCATCTAGCGGGTATAGAAGGAGCAATATTTCCCCGCTCATAAAATTGTTACGGAAATTACTGGAACATAACTCTAACATTGTAACATTTTCACTGAATGAGGTAGCGCAACGGTTACACGTTATTATTTGGGTTTAAATTTAAGCTGTTTTCGCCATACTGTGTATAAAATCTCAAAATAACTTTGTTTATTTTTCCTACAGTGGGTATGATATCACCTGGAGAACAAGAGATGTATAGTTGTGTGTCATCTGCGTACTGATGACATTTTAGGTTCTTCAGACCCTGTGGTAGGTCTCGTATATAGACTACATGGAAAACAGTTTAGGCCCTATTATTGACCCCTGTGGTAGCCTACATTCGCATGGTTAACCTGTAGTGTTGACGTGTTTTATCCTTCATATGTATCTACTATTAACATCTGGGTACGATTAATTAAATAGTTGTGGAACCACTTTATTGCACTCGTAGATAAGTTAATATTGGATAGTTTTGTCAACAGCACATTTTAGTTAATGGTATCGAAAGCCTTTGAGGAATCTAATGTATCAGAAATGTAATTTGATATAAGTCCGTGGATTTATATAAATCATCTGTTACGTCGAGTAGCGTGATAAAGTGCTATGGTGCACCCGAAAACAAGATATTCTCGAAAAATACTAATAATTTCTATTCAAATGTCCCGACAGATATTTGTGTGTAAATGTTGTCTGTAAATTTTTAAATGGCTTACAAGATATTAATTGGTCTGAGGTTTTATAATTAAGTAAGTTTTTAAATGTTTCCAATATAAGTTTCTACATTTGGAATTTTTGAAAGTGCTACATTTCACTTTTCGCGACAGTATCCTTTGCTAAAATAATACTCTAAGGGGGGATTTCGGGCAAAATCTTAATAGTTTAATAACTTTTACATCTGTTCGAGATGTGATTTGTTTTTGAATACATAGAGACAATTATTTACAATAATTCATGTTTTCTAACGTTCATTATTTTTTGTCTAATTGCATGTCAAGGCAAAATTTGCAGAAAACGGTTTTATACAAGAAAGTTAAACCAACTGGCTTACGTGAATAAAATAATTAACACTGAAGATTAGTGTTACGATTTACGTCAAGACATGTATAAAATCGCACTGAAAATTATTTGTATTTTTAAAAACTTTCGGAAGATTTGCAGTTTTTTTTTAATATTCACAAATTTTTCAAAAATACGAAAATACATGACTGCGTTTTGTGTACATGTCTTTAGGTAGTCTCTGACAGCGTTCTTTAGTGTAAATTTTTTGAATTCGGTAAGTCAGTTGGTTTGCCTTTCTTGTATAAAACATTTTATGCAAAATTGGGCTCTGACATACCGTTATACCAAAACTATAACTGCTAGAACGTTTTCATTTCTGTAAAAAATTAGTCACAATGAATGTTTATAAAACAAATCTAAACGGTACCAGTTTAAAAATTATAATACTTTTTTGAGTGAAGTGTCACCTAAACGAGGTCAGAAAATTAAGGTAATACAAGGGGGCTTTTTGTCACGTCGACAGCGAGGTTATTGCAGACGGTGTCACGCAACTTAATAAAATGACATGAACTGGGAGAGGAATCGGCCATGGCCTTTTACAAGGAATCGTCCCAGCGTTTGCCTGGAGCGATTTCAGGAACGTATACGAGGCCAGGAAGAAAATCCTTTTTATTTTGTTTCCACGGGTATTTTATTTCTGTGAAAGGAAAACTCGTTGCGTTTCCGAATGTGCGATAAACCTGCTTAGGTTCCAGAAAATGCAGATAATGAAAGAGTCCACGAATCTTACCAAGTCGGCGCTCCTGAACAGTGTTTGAACAATTTGTTCGTTGTGTCTTTGGCACAGTGCTTCTGCCTCTGAAAGTGTTACGTGACCTGGAGGCTAGGATGTAAAATCGATGGTAGGCGGCACGTGAGAACCATGGTAAGTTCCTTCCATGTTGTACACTGCAATAAATACTTCAGTAGTACGTTAGAACTACCTTCAAGATGCAGCTTCAAGTAGATGTTAACACTGCACCGAGGAAAGTGAAGATGCTCTCTTTCCTTTAGTAGAATAGAAAAGTATTAAGCTTGGTGTTTCTAGCCCAGCGAGTGTTTTTTTATTTTAAAACGTTAAGCGCCAGGAGCCAAAATATCGGCATTCGTTGCCCGTGCGAAGAATGCCGGAGGACGACATATCGGCAGTGCATTATGTGGTAAATATAGTTTGCCATTTTTAAAACATATTATTATAATAAGTAATTTTACATATTGCACTGGATTAACGGAACTTATAATTGCCAGCAGACATTTTTTCTTACACATCCACTTTAATTGATGTGGAGTTATTACAGTTTTACCTAATAACTGCAAATTTTAGGGGAAAAAACTGTGTCTGCTGTTTTCATATATGTAACTCCAAAACGGTTGGCACAAGTTTTGAAAAAAGGACAAATTACTCCATTCCTTTATTTGGTTAAGTTAACATATACTTCCATCTTCACTTTTTTTTGTAGTATCAAAATAGGACGAGAATTAATTACATGATTTTTAATACATCTCAGAAATTTAGCTACAAGAAAAAAAAATTATGTATACGTACACGATAATTTTTGTCATTCGAAAAGTTAGGGATAGACTTAACGAAATAGGGAATGTGTTTTCTAGGACACGTAAAAATAGTTAATATGTATTTAGTCCCTGGATTCGAGTTTCTAACGGTAAAACATTTTGGAATCTAAATAACGAAATGCTTGGTGTCATTTACTAGAACAAGTTATCTCAATAATAATGTTCGGACAAGTTCGCGTAGCATTCTAGGCAATCAAAGTTCTGTACGTGGGCAACATATTTATTTTCTACTTCAGAAGAGAAAGTTCTTTCAGTGGAAAATTAGCAAAATTATCGCTAAAAAATTTTTTGTTTTGTAAAAACCTCGAAGGGCAAAATTCTAGCACCTGCAGAGTCTGTAGATGGTGTATGTTTAACCGTATGTTATGTAATACCTTTGATACTTTAAAATTACTGAAACCCTCGTTATAATTGTTGCTTTGGGTGTTGTATTGGATTGTGCTGCCCTCTGACCAAGTGTTCTTTCTGAAAATACAAGTTTTGGCAAATCTGTTTGCTCCAAGTTGACTATGTTTCGTTTGAAGTGTGTGTCAAAGAAAACTACAGAGAATTGGTAAACACAAATAAGAAGTGCTCAATTACGTTTTGCATTTCTCTTTAGCTTTCTTTGACAAAAATCTGCATCGTAAAAAGTAAGTCCAAAATGCTATATCCAGTCATGCACTCCCATTTAACAACTCTTTGAAAGATCATGTCAATGACCGTTATAGACCCGGTATGAATATTTCTCTGAAGTTCGCCCCATCCAGTGTCGACTGCCTTATTGGCGTCCGTTTTCGAACTTTCTTATGTTGCCTTTTAGCTATCCTTGTTAAGTTTAACCCGATTCAGTTTGTGGAGTTTTAGGTTGCGTATCCTGTTGATAAAAGTATGCTCTGCTTACTTATGTTTTCATATCCTGTGTAGTTTTCTTTGACAGCCATCTGCATCGCGGTGGAGTATGTCCTAAAGTATTACATCCAGGGAAGTTTTCTTGTGTCACTTATGCGATGAAAGACACGTTCTAAAAGTTTGTATTCGGCTACGGTCTATCGGTTTAACGCCCCGTGTAAATTTGTGACGCCTCAATCGCGACTCTGCGCTAGACTTCCTGCGAAGATACACATTTTTGGCTAGTTTGGCAAACATGTACGGCGCCATAATCTCTCTAGCACGGACAACACTCAATTCATCACTGTCAATCTACTTGCAGAATTGCCTCCGTCCCACTCCGCTTCCGAACCTGTGTTTGTTCTCCTCGGGCCAGTTTTGCCCATACCAAATTCAGCCAGACTTAATCATGTTTTATTTTTATTCTGCTATCAATAAAATTCATCAAGTAAAAAAAAAATTTATGATAGTCTACCTATAATTTATGACAATTTTCCGTATCATAATTGTGTCATTTACCAATTTTTTCCCGTATAGTTCACATTTTTTACAACACTGTGCTAGACCTATACGTGTTTGTCCCATTTATCGAACCAACTTCAAATGGAGCGCTTGTAATTTTTTCGGGGCCTATACTTTTGAAGGATGTGTCTCAAGACGGCAGTTGCTTATGTAATAATGTGTGCCCCTGCGTGCTATTCGTCTCATTACGTTGATGCCCTGCAATTTTCGAACACTGAGTTTGCTGGTCTCTGTAAAATTAAACGTATTCAAACTACGTATTAGTATTTAATTAAATAATACCACGTGGGTAATATCTTCTCATATATTACAATGAGACCAATAACATTTAGTGATTTTCATTCAAATAAACTAGGTCAAATAAACGTTCTGTACTAATTTCATTACTAGGTTTTGATAAAAATATACATGTTATATAAAAAACTGATTAAAGAGAATGAGTGTGTACCGGGGTCAAGTTTGATTTATCCTCCAAAATACCACTTTTTTATATTTGCTTGTGTCGTTTCTGTATTTTTGCACCTGGTCTCGCTTGACTAAAACATAAAATACTAAGATCAAAATTATTTATTGCATAAATAATTCGATGATATCATGCTTAATTAGTAATGTATCTACTACTTTAAACTTATATGCAATAATTCCTAGTATTCAATTAGACACATCTTGAAATGTATACGAAATTTTGCTTCAGCATTTGACAAAAAGCATTTACGAAGTGTTCCCATTTGGGATAAAAGCAAAATAACACACGTACACATGTTTATATAATTGCACCCATTTTTAGCGCAATACAGGAATGTAATGGGAATCTGTGTCTTACAGTTCGCTTCTCTTCAAGAGAGTAGATAACAATGATTAGTAAGATTTATAGCTCTGGAAATATTTACACGACTTCGTTTCTCAGAGTGCAATAAGAATTTTTCAAGATTTTAAAAGGGTTGCGGAGGGGCTAGAAGGGGTGAGAGACACAGAAAGAAAATAAAAAAGGTTCCGAGAAACTGGTAGTGAAAAATAATAGGCCATCATACAGGTTTGTGATGAGTTTCGACTTGGGAGAGACACGCCAAAAATCTAATTTTCGCGCTTGATCGCATCACACGTTCTTTTTCTTCAGCCGTCTCCAAGCATTTTTTCCTCCTAATTTTAAATAAACTGTTGCCTGCGTGCACCTATGTAGAGCGTTTTCAGAAATAATAGCTGAGGAAACTTTTTGCGTTTGTGTGGAGATTTCATAAAACACCAATTACTTGAACATTTCTGTCCTATAAATAGAAAAGATGACGTGGATTCATTACTTTACTCTAAAGATTTTAAACATTTTTTGCCAGTGTATCCTGCAGCATTCTGATATTTTAAAAAACCAATTGACTTATTTTATTTTTCAGCATATGACAATAGTACATATAAACCATTTTAATCTAAGGAAAATTTAACATTAAGTAAGAGTTCAATATTTTGAGGTTCAAAAGATTGTGTGCAATTTTAAAATTCAGTCAAGAACAGGCTATGTTGCACCACACAAGTCTTCCAGGCTCCCATCGTCGGTTGGTTACCAAAAAGACCAATATCATACTTTAAAACATGTGATATTGGCCCTTTTGGCAATATACCGACGAATAGGCAGTTAGTCTACAGTACTACACATTCACATTGAGAAGAAGACGCTGCTCAGATTCAATGTCCCATTAGTATTTTGTTATGTCTCTTCGATGCATAACGCGGTGATTCCGTGCCAGCTGGTTTCTTGGTAGGGTACATGAAGTTACTATATTTCTCAGGGACTTTATCCTTCCATATATTGGAACACTTACTGCTAATCTTACAATTTTTTCATTGTAGAGATTCCGCTGTAAAGAGGGCATGGTACATAGTAAAGCGCTGAACGCATCAGTATAAAATGCCAGGGTTCTCGAAGTCAATGTGCAAAAATTTAAATAAATAAATAAATAACACCAAACTTGGACAATAGTTTTTGTCAACTTTCTGAGCAAAAATTCTTCTTGTGTAACGTATTTCTGAAGAACAGTCTCTGCAACCGTAATCTCGTACATTTGATTGCTTTGCTACAGATTACGCGTAACAAATGTATCATTCCAGTAAAATGTTTGCTCATAAAGTTGGCTAGTAATAATAATAGTTGCTTTTTAGTTTTATTCGTGTTAACTTTCAAAAACGTGTGGATTTAAAATGGCGTGTCAGCGATTTTTATCTACCATATACTCTTATGTGACAGGTGCATTGGAGTGAACATGAAACAGCTTATAAATATCAGCAGTAATATGGATGCATTCCTCTACTTCACGCTTCGTCCTCTACTTCTACCAAGACGCAACTGGAGTGAAGATATTTAGGTCAGCGAAGTTTTCAGCCCTGATGAGGGTGTGAGATGACGTTCGTGTAGAGCAGCGGCAGGATGATTGGCAGGGAGAAACAGGATATCCCGAGAAAGCCCGCCACCCAACAACATCGTCCTAGGAGTTTCCTACGTGCAAAAATTCCGGTTCGATCCCGCCGATAATTCAGCCCAGGTCAAATTAGTAGAAGGTGAACCCTCTATTCGCAACGCCAGCGCAGGTTTCAAATTTTCATAAAAAGTAAAAACCAGTGAATGTGAAGTTAGTATGCAGTCTTCCAGATGAGGAACATGCAGACAAGTGGAAAATTGCAAGATTCTTAACAAACGGCGTAAATTGTTAGAATCATGTAGCAGCCTTCACCATGTATGATTGAAAATTGAAATTGTCTAAAGACGTATCAGAAATGAGGAGCAAACATTCAAAACCAGACACTTCCACCTTATCGAGTTGCAAAGGAAGTTGAAAAAATTGAAATATTATAATTGTTACTAAGAAGAATTATGACATATCCAATGGTACAGTATTTTAATTTAATGAATCTGAGTTTATAATCGTATGTAGCTCGCCAAATTCATGTATAAAAGGCGTTCAAGTCTTATGCGGATTTTTGGACATGTTTTGTTTTAATGTTTGCTCCTCATTCCTCATATATGCTCATCAGAGTAGCGTCCCTGTTTTTTCGCAAAAATAATTTTGCCTCACTTTGTTTCCGTGCCTTACGTGCACATCTTCAGCTCTGCTTCTTGGTCAGTGATTGAATATTTAAACTGTCACGTGCCTTGGGATTATACCGGCAAATCACAGACGTGTGGTGTTGCAGGAAAGTTTTTGTAATTGACTCAGTCAAATGAGATACGGCTCCTCACACAGACATGCTGCCAATAACCATGAAGGAGAATTGCAGATATGTACGTAAGGCACTGAAACAAACTGGAGTAAAATTCTTTTCGCAAAAAACAGGATCCCTACTCATCACAGTTATCATCGGCCCAGTCAGGTACGCCAATATCGAAATAACGTCGGATATGGACATGTTATATGTAAAGACACAGGAAAATCGTGAAAATATTCAACATAGTCTCCAATAAACTGTAGTTTCTTCATCGTGATACGTGCGAATAGTTCCCTGGCAAATCACACACGTTATGTGCTCAAACTATACAGTTCTACCTGGGCCTGTTGAAGAGAGAGAATCATGCTTCTAATAAGCAACAGCCAATAACGATACAAAATCTTCAGAAATATGCACAGTATGCTGGAGCCTAGCAAACAGTCAACTTTTCCCGCGAATTTTCAGTTTATCTAGTTATATGGAACTCAAGCAAAGAGTTGTCATATAACGATTATTAATAATGAACCGTCATACGACAAATGTGTTACAGCTCTGAATGCCCCGCAGTACCTATTTTAGTCATGGGTAATTAGCGGTTGGTTACTGAAACTTCAACTTTGTTGCATGTCTTTCAATTTGTTACGTAGATAATAATGTTTTCTTTCTTTATTGCGTTGGTAAAGCTGTCGCTTGGCAGTTGTTTAGGTTGTTATGAAAGAGAAGTAAAAAAAAATTATAGAGTGTGTTGTGTTCGGAAAATATATAAAATTCTATGAATAGTCGAAATATATAATGTCATTTCGAATATATATGTGGTTAAAAAAAAAATTCCCTCATGAACGCAGTGGATTGATTGCAGTAATGTGGAAGCGTGATATGACACATTCGCTTACGTAGAATTATGCTTTTAGTCGTAGGAAGCTGTGAAGTATATTAACCCACAGAGTTGCCTAAAAGGATAGCCTCATTAATATAGACATGCAAAATTCGCTTTATTTTCTGACAGCTGACTAGACTCCAAGTGACTATAGGCTAGTTCGACGTCTCCCGCTGGCCAATATTGTCTGTAAAGACGTAACACACGCAAATGACAACACATAAATGTTCGTGGCCAATTGAATCGCAGATTATGCTCTGTTATGTGTAGGAAAGTGAAGTTTAGTCTGCTACCAAATCAAAACGCGAATTTCGCACGTCTCTATTCATTAACAATTTAACATTCTGGCTTGAGAAGCACGTGATGGTTTTAAACAAGCAAACAAATATACTATAGTCGACAAATTAATGGGAATTGGAAAAAATTATAAAACTTCAGACTTCAACAACTACAGAAGGTTTCATGTATTGTTCTGAACTTGAAGATAACGTAATCCGGGTTAAGTTTCCTACAGATTCAATGTTTCCCGCAGTAAATCAGAGTTTCTAGGTAAACAGGATGTGAAGGGCGGAGAAGCCAGGGGTATAAGTGCATTTTCATGAAACATAAGGTAAGTGCATATTTTGGCAGTAAAAATATAAAGTTAATTAATCATTTTGTGGCCGAGAAGTATGTGTGACACAGTCTCGTGGGGCATTATTTGGTGGTGTCATAAAACATGCTGTTAGTGTAAGAAGCGAAGATATTATGAATTTCTTTTATTCCCCTTGAAGGAGAGCCCTTCGTATGATTTCCGGTTACAAGCTGGTCTTCATAAGTGAGTAACGGTGTGTCTTGGGGTTGAAAGGCTAGGTTTTCAATTGGCTCTCACGTTCCCTGCCCTTGTATTCCTTAGCTGACCCATTGAGGAGTCCCCAAGTTATATTAATTCTCAAGGACTGCATACAATAAAAAGACCGTCTCAGCAGTATGAGCGTTGCATCCACTCAAACACATTCCGTTCCTGTCTAATTACCAGGGAACCCTGATTTTGCGAAAAGAATTTTACACCAATTTGTTTCAATGCCTATTGTGCACATCTGCAGTAGCTGCGTGGTTATTGGCAGCATGTCTTTGTGATTAAGATGCGTTACTTATTTTGCTAGGCCAATCAGAACAAGGTTTTGTTACACCACAAAACATTTTGTCATTAGTAGGTAGAACCCCATGTAGCCGATAGTTAAAAACATCCTATCATTGACCACTAACCAGAACTGTAGGTGTGAACGTAAATAATTAATAGAAATTTTTTTTTTCGTGGAAATCAGGGGTCCCTAGTTATTTATATACTGTATTGTTTTATAAATACGAATTAAAATATATTTTAAAAGTATAGGGAAAATTATATGAAAACAGCGTTAAAAATTGCAAACAGTATTGTATTTCGTTATTATCTAAGCAAAAATTAGCAGTTTTGTCTGAGCATGGCAGTGGTACTAAAAATATTTTTCTCATGGCATGAAGATGGTTGATGCATTTAGGTAAACTGACTTTAAATTCAGATTTATACCTGAATCA
The DNA here is from genome assembly GCA_003012365.1 of Medauroidea extradentata. Classification (NCBI taxonomy): domain Eukaryota; kingdom Metazoa; phylum Arthropoda; class Insecta; order Phasmatodea; family Phasmatidae; genus Medauroidea; species Medauroidea extradentata. The sequence goes on from PNEQ01124604.1 coordinate 129,888, forward strand.
TTTATTTTCTTCGTTCACATTACGTGGCGTAATTCGTTGTCTATTGTGTAGTAGAACTTAATACGAACAGCCTGAAAGCAAATTGTTTTAAGTTTTCTTTGTGTGTTGTTTCAACAGAGGGTCTGACCAATTTCAAGCACTTATAATATTTGTTGAGTATTTTCATGACTCACACTGTACTGCGTAAACTATGCATGTATTTACTAACAAAGCCGTTCGTTTTGAAACTTGTATTACTTGTACAAAATTAATATTTGGATGAATTTTAATTTCTTACTCTCAGAAATGTTTGTCGCATTTTACACTTGCTGGACAAAATCGAATTATAAATTCTCTACTAATGATATATCACAAACTTGTATAGGTTTGCAGTAATTAAAGTAAATACTAAATGCCACTTATATCATTAAATTGGCAATTGACAGACACAAAATTTTTCTACGAATGTTCCCTACGGTGTATTTCTTTAATGTTTATCTAATACTTCACCCCCCTTCAATCATTAACTCAATATTTTAAGTAATGATTGATGGTATATGTAGCTCACATTAACAATACTTTGTATCAATATTTCTCCTTTGCCTAGTGAGATATATTTTCATAAATTACAATACTGTAAGTAGTCATACGCGACATTGGTTATTACTAGAGCCACGATTTTATGGCAAAAAGATTTTTGCACCATTTGGTTTCCATGCCTTATGTTCACATCCGCAACTCTGTTTCATGGTCAGTGATTGGACGTTTTAACTGCCACACATCTTGAGGTTCTACTGACAAATCACAGACGTATTACGTCACAATAGCCTCATTGTTATTGGTGCAGTCAAATGAGGGACGTGTCTGAGCAAAGACACGCTGCCAATAGCCGTGAGCAGAGCTGCCGAGGTGCACGCGAGACACTGAAACAAAATGTTACAGAAATTTTTTCTCTACAAAATCGTGGCTCTAGTTATTACATATGCAATATTCTTACAAAACCAAATGTATAAGTATTTTTAAGTATGCAAAAAATCATGCATAAATTGCTGCTTGCGCATCTGCATATGTTCAATTAAGATTCTCAGCAGCTTGAATATTTTACTCTTTGAATCACAAATGTTCACGGAATAGTGATTTAAAAAGACGCCCGATTTTAAACCACGTGTTTTTGTTTTGAATACGTTATAAGCGGTTAAGAGATTCTTTGACAAAGAGTGAGGAAATGCAATAGATCTTTAGCTAGATGAAGCTTAAGTGCGGTTTTTAAGAAAAGAGGAATTCAATTATTACCACCAGGTCTTAATGTTAAGTCAAATGCTTGGATTTACGTTTCCTTATACTTAAAAGAAATAATTTCTGTAGAAAATAGATTAATTTTTCTTAACAGTAAGTTAGACATATAATGTACAAGAGTGAACTAAGTAGATCAACTACAACACAGTAAAAGAAGTTAGGGGCAACGATAGTGCTATTTTCATATGCATATCCTATACAGATCTCTTGTTAAATATAAATATGACAGAAATTATTTAAATACGTCAGTCAAATAATTCAATGACTTGGAATAAAATTTCAGTTTCACGAAACAGGCGGAAGTAAAATTAATATAAGGAGATGTATTATAAAATGGTTCTTTCATTATATCGCAATCAAAATAAAACGTTGAAATATGAAATGATGAATTCCTCAATTTTTTCCTCAATCTTTTTTTAACGGCTGATATTTTCAGAACCCTGAATTGTGATGAACAAAGTAAGTGTGTTGAAGTTATTATATAACGAAAAATTAACTTACAACTATCCGCCGTGCGTAGGTTACTATGTTGACAATTATATTTATTACTTACCGTGTTTATAGAATGAAGCTCTCAGCAGTACAGCATCTAAAAAATAAAAATATACGTATTTCAATTTCGCAAGTTTTATTACAAAATAATGAATTGTATTTGACAGAATAAAAGCATTTAAATTAAACACACTAGTATAATGTTTTTAATTTATGCACAAAATTTTTTCTCACATACAGCAATAGCATTACAATTATCTCTCTTAACTCATTAGCATGCCTTAAAACCTAATTTTCTAAGTTAAATGGCCGCGGTGGCCGAGTGGTCTGACCATTCGCCTCCCACCAAGGTGATCCGGGTTCGATTCCCGGTGGAGTAAGTCCCCGGATTTTCGCATGTGTGATGATGCCGCTGGTCAGCGAGTTTTCTCGGGGATCTCTCGTTTCACCCGTCCTTTCATTCCGGCGCTGCTCCGTACTAACATCGTATCACCCCTCCTTTTCCTTACGTTGAATGCTTTAACAAATGAGAAATAGCACATATTTACGGAATGCCGACATGTGAAACAAATAAAATTGTAAATGGAAACGTATCAAACACAGTATAAAACGGTGTTTTACGTTTAACGTTTGTAAGTCTGACATCTAACTTTTTTTTTTATAAATTTCTAGGCCCATTTATTAAACGTGAAATATTTGACCACTTTTATTTCCGTTTTAATGAATTTCCGAGAAAATTTTATGAAATTCTCTAGGACATTAAGTCTTTCTGAAACTAATGGACAAAAGTGATAGTTGTAATTACAATTTCACATTTATTAGTTTCTAATGAGAAAAATTAAGCACTTATAATTTTATTAATCTTAAATTAGAAAGAAACTATTTTTAATGTTTCGTGTATTTTTTAATACAAAATTACTACCAGTTTTGGTTTCTGCTAGCAACCGCAAACAAAATGTGAAAATATGTTTTATTTATATAGCAGGAAATATCAATCGTGTTTTGCGAACACAACATACTACTACCAGTTATGTGCTGGTCCTAACGATTTTTTTTAGTATTTTTTTTAATTACGTAGGAGATTGTTTGTTAAAACATAACGTTCAGGGTTCAAATCCCTTTCAAGGCAACAACTTTTCTCATTACTTTGTTTAAGAATTCGAATATAGTACTACACGCAAACAGTTTGTGTAACTATGAATGTTTACTAAATGAAGAAACGCATCGAACGAATAGAGAATTTTATGGTCACACACAAACGCCCCCTCCAACTGAGTTTGCAAAGCTAGGGTGCCAATTTAATCCTTCTCAAGTGACATAAAGTTACAAATGTGTGGCGTATTTTTTTAAAAATCTTATGTCGGCTAACGGCAATGGTCAAAAGGAAATGCTTCGAAACGTAAAGGCCTTAAGTAAAGATAACATGCGTAAATTGTATTGCTTTTTCTTTTTGTAGCCTATAATTTATATTGAAATATTGAAGTTGGTTATTTCTTCGTAGGTAACTAGCATGACTGGAACAAATATTAGTAACATTTACGTACTTAAACTACTCTTACTGACCAGTTTCATAAGGTTATATTTTGCATTGTATTTAATTTAGGATAATACTATGCATTAACATTTTTCTTACAAAGATGTGTCTTTTGATAACGACCGTTGCATCTTCAACTTTAAGTTAGTTATTTCCTGCGAACAGTCATTGTTGTCCATGAAGATCTTGAGTCAAAGATGCACATCGCCTTTGCAGGTTACCAACGGTGTCGTATCTGCGATGAGATGCTCCTAGGATTAGGCGAGATGAGAAGTTTCGGTATGTGAAGAATCCGTTCCGAGTGGTATTAAATTGTAAAGAAAATGTTTCAGGCAGTTTGCACGATATTATATCTGAAATATACTCACAAAGGCACGAATTTTATGGATTGTACAAGTGATAAAAACAGTGCGATACAGTTAGCTCCTGCGAAATACATACTAGATAAACTCTCAAGAGACACATCGGAACTTCGTAATAACGTAGCTGTAAATAACCATGTTGCAAAAGTAGACACTGCTTCGCCGGCGACATTGTACTTTCTTGACGAGAAGGTAATAGAACCATTGCTGATGGAGAGGCTGATGTCGAGTATTCCGACACTCTCACACAGCTCTTAAGTGACATGTGATTCGAAACTGAAGGAAGGCCACCACACATGCTACGAAATTTCCCGAAGTCACTAGTGAACTGTTTGACAGACTCACACTTTTCATCTTTATGCAAGTCGGTGGGGATTATTCTCACGTAACCTCCATGAAATATACTGTATCATCCAAGAATTTAAGGACAGAATCTTACGTATATAATATAAGCTATGTATTTCCATTGACTGTTTAATGTTGAAGGAAATTATGATAAGTACCAACTTTTTCATAATTATGTTATAATGAAATACTTTAGTATTTTATGTTATAACCATTTTTATACAAGAACTGTACACCTCCAAATAAGCAAGTCTAAGTCCTTATTAATAAGTGAGCCAGAAGTGAAATTTATTTGAGAAAATGAGTTTAAATTACAAGGATTATAAAATTACAGAACGATTGTTCAACCTTTCCGTACTGAATATGATAACGTGAACTGTTTTCATAAATAACTAGTGTAACGTTTTTCCGTCAATACCGCTTAGTTAAATGCTCAGTTACTTATTCTTGTACTAGTCTCAGCTATACCTTGAATCTTTTAACGCAGACTATCTTTACTTCAGCACACTTACAGTAAATGCTTCACTAAAGTACACACAAAATTACAGTTGCTAGAGACCCGGAAATTTCGCGGGTTCAACGACCGGCTGGCTGGACTCCGTAATCCTACGAACACTCTGTCCTCAACTATTGTCTACTGATCAAGTGAGTGTCCAGTTGAACATACAAGATAGCGCGGGATTCAGTGAGCGATTCCATCCATGTTTACTATCGGTTCAGATCCCTCTAAGGTTATCGTAATAAACGGTGACCCAATCGCTGGAGCCACGACTTTGTCGCGAAAAGATTTTTGCAACATTTTGTTTCAATGCCTTACGTGCGCATCGGCAGCTTTGCTTCATGGTTATTGGCAATGTGTCTTTATTCAGAAACGTGTCTTTCATTTGACTGCACTCATCAGAATAAGACGATTGATACACCATATGTCTGTGATTCGTCAGTATAATCCCAAGACAAACGAGAGTTAACACGTCCAACCAATTAATATGTATCAGAACAGCACAAATGCACGTACGGCACTGAAAACACTTGCCGCAAACATTTTCTTGCCATAAAATCGTGGCTCTACCAATCGCGAACGTAACACACATTTATAGGAGTTCGAAGTCCAGCTTCATGTCAAAAATTTTGCGAAATTTCAGGGTCTCTAATATTTTCACATCTATTAATAATACACAGGGACCTGCAAAATCTGAGTTAACCTTTGGCGACAGACTAGACTTCACTACCATGTAAACATTAGATCACAAACTGTGATTCTATTTGTAGAGCCAGTGATTTTTGGTGAAAAGTGTTCTGCGACAATTTGTTTCAATGCCTTATGTGAACATCTGTGTCTCTGCTTCATGATCAGTGGCAGTTTTTAACTTTTGGCATCTCGGGGTCCTACCAGCAAATCACGGACGTGTGGTGTCGCGGTAACATGTTCTGGTTCGTGCCGTCAAATTAGCCACGCCTACGCCCTATTATATTCTGCCAATAACCACAAACCAGAGTTGCAAGTGTGCACGTAAGGCGTTTATACAAGTTGTTGCAGAATTCTTTTCACCAAAAATCAATGGCTCTATCAATTGGCCACGAATCTTTATGTGTACAGCCCACGATTTTTTTGCGAAAAGAATTCAGCAACACTTTGTTTCAATGACTTACGTGCACATTTGCAGCTCTGCCTCATGGTTAGACACGATGGCTTATCACGTGAAAAATTGACTATTTGCTGGGTTTCAACACACGTTCAACTTACCAAAAGATTACTGGCTTTAGCTCGTACTTGGAGCTGTTACCCTATTTGACGGCGGCAATAATAATCTTGCTAATGTAATATTTGACGCCTGTTTATTCGTCTGCAGGCAGCTACGTTTTGTCAGACGTACAGCGCCCAATTATTTGTATTGCAATAAACTACAGCGTTTTCAAGGGTATGTTGGCCCAAAACATTTTCGATATACCACCATCTATACTCATGAATATTGGCAGAATGTATTATAGAGAACAGATATCGCTCATTTGACTGTGTTAATCGGAACAAGTTACTGCGACACAACACGTCTGTGATTTGCGGGTAGAATCCCGAGACGCTGAGAGTTAAAAACATCCAATCATTAACCATGAGGCAGAGTTTCAGCTATGTGCACGTAAATTTTTGCGGGATTCTTTTTACAAAAAAAAAAATCGTGGACACTATGTATGTGTTTGTTATTTACGTGTGTGACATCATTACAGACGATTGTCCACTCTAGCGAGAAAACAATGGGTAACGTCGAACGAGCCTATAGGCAATTGGAGCCAAGTCAGCTGCCAGAAAATAAAGCGAAGTGTGCATGTCTCTAATTAGGGATAGGAGAAATTCGTGGGTTCGCTGACGTGTAGGCTGGCCTCCAAGAACATGTGTGTATTCAAGCAGACATTATCTGCTCACTGGTTGCTCGATGACGCAGTGATATGGCCCTACACTTAGTTGCTTCTGTACTATTGGCTAAGCGACTTCCAGGAAGTGTCAAATATGTCAAAGGTCAATTGCGAAAGTGGCACGAACTTAAAGTTGCTGGAATTCTAGCCTGGGGTAAAAAAAACGGGAATTTTTCAGGTCCCGATTAATAATTAGGGCCATGATTTTGTCGCGAAAAGCTTTGTGGCCCACTTTGTTTCAGTGCCTCACTTGCACATCGGCAGCTATGCTTCATGGTTATTGGCAGAAGGTAATTTTTCAGACACGTTTCTCATTTGACTGCACCAATCAGAATAAGATCATTGTGACGCCGTACGACTGTAATTTTTCAAGGCAAGTGAGAGTAAAATCATCCAACCGCCGACGATGTAGCAGAGATACAGATATGTACATGAAGCATTGAAATCAATAGTTGCAAAAGTTTTTTCGCCATAAAATCTTTACACTACTGATAATTAGAGCCCGATAGTTTTCGCGAAAAGATTTATGCACCACTTTGTTTCGGTGCCTTACGTGCGCACCTGCGTCTCTGATTTGTGGTCAGTGATTGGATGCCTTAATATACCACGTCTGGAGGTTAAACACGCAAATCACAGATGTGTTGTGTCACAGTTATCCATGTACTGATCGGCACAGTCAAATGAATAATAACTGTGCATAAAATCATTCTGCCAATAATCACGAAGTTGAGCTGCAGGTGTGCATGCAAGACACTGAAACAAGGTGGGTCAAAAATCTTTTCGCCAAAACTACCCGGCCCTAATACATAAAATGTATTAATGTTATATCGTTTTTAATGAAACCAATCCTGGTAAAGCCTAATACTGATAAGAACATGCAATACGTACGTTCGTTTACACATTCACGCCCATTATTAGTAGAGCCAGTGATTTCTGGTGAAAAGAATTCTGCAACAACTTGTTTCAATGCCTTACGTGCACACCCGGAACTCTGGTTCGTGGTTGTTGGCAGAATATAATAGGGCAGAGGCGTGGCTCATTTGACTGCATCAACCAGAGCAAGTTACCGCGACACCACACGTCCGTGATTTGCGGGCAGGACACTGAGGCACCGAAAGTTAAAAACTTCCAATCACTGACCATGAAGCAGAGAAACAGGTGTTCACATAAGGCATTGAAACAAATTGTTGCAGAATTCTTTTCACCAAAGATCACTGGCTCTGATTGTTAGGGCCAGTAGCGTATCGTGGTCGTGTTCCAAGGCATGCGGTGCAAAGCAGTGACTATACACAACCCTGAGTTGTCTGTGAAACTGTTAGACTTGAAGAAGCAGGTGTACTCTTCTTCCAGCAGCGTACAAGAGGCAAGGAACTTATCTCCAATAATATTCCTTGGTCTACACGACACATGTTTATTGGATATGACAGGTACGCACATTGAATCCACGTGCTCAACGTGTACAGTTGAAGCTTAGGCTATATTGCATGCCTTGGAACAAGACTCCGATACGTCACTGACTAGAGCCTATTGAAATAAACGAATTCAGTAACCATAAGTAAAGTTCTGGAATATAAAATGAAATATTTACTTATTTTACGAAACAGTTTTCAATGTGTCTACCTTAGGAAGTAACTTACTAAACACAAGTTTGGGTAATACACGGACTTCACACAGCAAAGGATACTGCTGACGACTAAGAGAGGAGCATGGTCAGCAAATAAAGTGGGGCCAGGCAGAGAAATGACCAACTGGGAACCTTGTTTTCCATCCAGCTTAGCGGCCAGGATAAGTTTCCACAGTGCCTAGCCGCTCGAACTTTGTTCTGGCAGAGGAATTAGCCTGCAGCTTCCAACTCTGTTGACTTTGCTTCTCCGCTACTCGAGTGCTGGAAACGTCGAGAGAGGGCGAGAGAGAGAGAGAGAGCACGAGTTCGGGAACTAAACATCAAGCTTAGAAGAGCTTATAAAAGTGTTCATGCTTCTCGAGTACGTATATTACCATTCAAAACAAGTTTTCCTTCAGCATGGTTGAAAATAAATTTGTGGACACAAAAAAATACATGTTTTCCAAGTCTGTAGCAGTTGCGCAAGATTAATATATACTTTATAATTCGAGAAATTAAGTAAGTGAAATCTTTTTTATAATTTATTAGCGAAATACCTTACTCTTGAATAACTAACTTGTGATTAAAGTGTTCTTAGCGGTACATTGAAAGAACATCAATAATAATGTATGACAGCACAAATAGGCTACAGCTGCATACCTAAACAATATATTACTCATTTTAAATTAAATTCGGAAGTTGACTTCAGAAAATCTTAGTAGTAATACTTTTAAAAAATTATAATTCACTCAACCATATAAGTTTTCATTTGAATTTTTCTGAATCTAATATACCTGTTATTTCAAGAAGTTTAACTTGTGTAAATACTTTAATCAATACCCTTATCGAGAAATTGTTGTCTCATTTTCACACTTTCGTGTATTATTTCATTATTAAAACACTCCTCTTAGGAAATTGTTTGATCCAGTATGTTTAATGAAAATGAACTATGTGTGTGAGTGAGAGATTTCGGTCAGCGCTTAACATCGAGGTCTTTAGCGCTGGTGAGGGGTGACATGAGGTATTAAGCAGCGCCGGAATGAAGGGGCGAGGGAAACGGGTGATCCCCGAGAAAACCCGCCAACCAACGGCATCGTCCGGCATGATTCACACATGCGAATATTCGGGAACGTACCCCGACGGGAATCGAACCCGGATCGCCTTGGAGGGAGGCGAATGGTCTGACCATTTGGCCACCGCGGCCCCAATGAACTACGTAACCGTGATAATTTTGTTGATAATATTAGTAACCGTGAATTTCATTGTGACATTTAGATAGTTGTGTTCGTTAGAATATTTCGAGAATGCTCAACTGCTTCATTTCACGTATTTTCTCTAGCGTTTTTCAGTAATACTAGTGATTTATATCCAACTTAAAGTAGCAATATGGAATACATTTATGATTAACTTCACACCATACGGCCTTAACCAAGCCTGGAAGGGCCGGAATGACATTTTTATTTAAACAAATACCAAACAATATTACCGTTATTTAAGTAATGCAAATTCTTAAAATATTTTTATGATTTGTGTTTTTAAGTTTTGTTATTCGACATTGCTTCCATCTGTTCTACCTACTCGTAACTTACAGGTGAATAATAAAAAAACTAGTATATATATTTTTTTCTTTACGGGTATATAGGGTCATGTGTTCCTTTTTACTAACATGCATTTAACAATAAATTGTATAATACGTTTTTGGTGTGAACTAAATGGTGCACTTTCTGATATCATTTTCTTATGCACTTCTTGGCAGTTCGAGTGTGGTAATGCTCTCGCGCTTAGCGTTTTAAGCCCATTACCGTTCTTAGAAAAGTTCTAAATGAAGTTTTCTTTGTCATTGCTTTAGCCCTTAACCGGTCTCGAAATCTTTACAGACCGGATATATTTCCGCACCGGAACAGTATTTCAGACACGCTGTAATCCGTAAAACACATTTAAACGGACAGGGACTGTGTAAGGTTTATGATATCTGCATCTCCGTTCGTTCGACTAGAATTTCTTCTTTTAACATCTAGCAGACGTGATGCTGAAGCGGTACAATCAATTACTGCGCTCCAGTGTCGAAGCTTGGTCGTGTTTCTAGGGAAGCAGTATTAGATCCGACTCTATACCACCAGAGCGTAATATTGACAAGCCTGCAGGAATCAGCCAAATAGATTATTTTCCTATTGCTGGAGTAGAATTACCGGAGAACTCCACCGTAAAAAAACTTAACCTAAACGCAGTATGGGACAGTTACCATACTTCCGTCTTGTAAATATGCAAACTTTTACAGTTGTTACAATACAAGTCTGTAACTTCAGTATACAATTGACTGTTTTATAAAAATGTTTAGGAGTGCTACCATGGATGTCTGAGAAAAATTCTACAATACTTACTTTCTTAGCGCTCCTAAACGCACGTGTGACAAATTTACAAACTATTTTTATCGTGTCGTTCCACGTCTCTTGCTCGCTACTAGCTGGACATAAACACGTACCTACGATTCCGCAGATAGATCAGTAGGGCTTGAACTTTTCACGAAACTAATTTCGTTCCAGTCTGTTTCAGTGACTGACGTGCAAATCTACAACTCTACTTAGTAGCTATTCACAGCGTGTTTTTTTAAGAAGTGACGTCTCTGATTTGGCTGTTACAATCACATGAGGTTACTTCAATACCACGCGCATGTGATTTAAAGACACAACTCCAATACACGTGAGAATTAAAACATCCGATAACTAGGGACATGAAAATTTCGCGAATTCAATGGCACGCACGCTAGACTCAATTATCCTATACATGCTGAAGCCCTGTCGGGGCTATGTCAGTTCTATAACCTCGTTTCCTCTCCCAACTACGCTGGGGGGTTATACGGGGCGGTGACGAATGTTGGATGCTATGGCCAATAGGGTTTCGGCTTTATGTCTGGTGTATACGAACTCTGCACGTCTCGTGGTAGCCAATGGTAGGAGCGATACATAAGCATCAATAGACGGCGCATATGTTTTATGGACCGGGTAAAGGGATGCCAACAGGTGGTGCGTATGATTTTGTACAGGGTAAGAAGTGTAGTGCGGTTATACGACCTCAGCGGTTGACAGAACATTTTTATTGGAGGTATGCAGATCGTTCGGGGTGGAGGGAGTAAGAGGAAGAGAAGGAAAAAAGTTAGGTTAAATGACTAGGTCCATTACCAGCCCCGTCTATTTGTTCACAGTCTGTTGCTCCACTGAGCAGCAGCTAGTGAACAAATGGCCAGGGCTTGAGTATGTATAGAATACGTGATTCTAACATGCAGGTCATTGAATTCGCGGAATTTTCCTGTCCCTTCCAATATGACTATAAAGCAGAAGGCCGGCCTCCGTAGTGTGGTCGGTGGCATGCCGGCCTACGGTGCGAGAGTTCCCAGCTTCGAAACCCAGCACTAATATGGGGTGTATGTGTCTTTTTCTAAGGTTATATAGTTTGTAAGCCGTCACTGTCCCTTATTAAGCCCAATGGCATTAAACAGATTGACGTAATTAAAACCTTAAAAATAAATACAAAATTGAATGAAACATAACTGCAGCTGTGTGATTAAAGCACTGAATCAATCTGGGGCAAAATTATTTTCACGGGAAGTTCGTGGCTCTACTGCTCAGAGGTGTGTGTTGTATAGTCCCTGATTAGCTACGCTTCCCTTTAAACACAACCTTGCTACGCACCTGCCGGACACCTACAGTGAATTTCGTGAAACAATTTCCATAAGCAAATACATACTAGATCGACCTTAACGTTTTAAGATATTGTTAATAATATTTCATATATTTTCAAATAATATAACTTGGGATCATATATTTTACAACATCGTTTTATAATCAACGAATGATTAAAATATTCGCATCAGCTTTTTAAGTGTTTTTATTTCTTTCAGCTCATCGGGTAAGATGTTTGGTTTTGGTGGGCATGATGCTATGCATTTAATATCGGATAAGAATTCATAACACAAATACAGAACATTCTTTATTTAACACTTTAAAGGTTACTTAATGTAATTACCCTCGACCATCATGAACCTGTTGGAGAGAGTATATATTCACGAAAAATATAAAAGAATTTAATACTCGGGCTGTTAAGACGCGGTACAGAGCAATGTATCACAACGATTGCACGCTGAACTTGCATTCGGAAGGAAACTTGGTTTGTTCCCCTACACCGACCATCCTGCATCAGCCATCCTGATTTGATCTTTTCATGGCGCCTCGAAATCGCTCAAACAAATACTAGAATGTTTCCATAAAATATCCACGGTGACTTTCTCTCACAGTGCCAGCCACTGATTCCATTTGTGTGTAACTATTTTCTAGTGACATTGACGTGGACAAGACTTAAATCTCGCATACCTTGTCTGAACAAACAACATTTCTTCCGAATAAAAACGAAACCTTAGTTAAGGTTATTTACATTTTATATCTAAATAATTCAGAAATATTGTCTTATCAAAGCATTTTTGACGATGAAATTTTCAAAACATAAATTTGTGTATGCTAATAATTTTTAGAACAGGAGTTAATTTTTTTAAGTTAAAATCTTACATCATAAACTAAATGTGGAAGCTGTGTAAAGCTTTCGAAAGTGCTCCCCTAACCACCAACAAATGAACCAGTTTAATTTGTTATTTGCTAAGATTTTGCAATCGCCGATAATTTTGTTTGAAGTTTGGTCGAAGATTTGTTTAAGGTGGAAGTTTTGACACCTAAGACCAGTACACTGCCTAAAGTGCACTTAAAAACTGCATAGACTAGGTAGTTTTATATGATATTTCACATCTAGAACCTCGGCCGCATAAGCATCGTGCAAGTCTCTGACTTTACCTAACCATCGTCAGTCATACAGACAGAAGCAAATGTGTTCAAGCGTGGGGGAACAAGGCTGAGAAAATCAAATGAACAAGGACAATAAAATTAGATGTAGAGTGAAAAAGAGACAGTATATTGACGCCCAAGATTCACGACTTCGTGCGATCTACAGCCAATATACAGAACCAGCGTTTAGACTCCAACGTGAACAAGTGTTAACTGGTATCTACTATTATAATTTGCTTTCCCTCCGAAAATAATAATTGCTACAAAGTAAAATATTGACACCAATAAAAGCATACTTGTTTTTTTTAATAAAAGTTAATGTACTGCCATATGATTAGAGATGATGGTATTTTCTTGTGACATGTACGATTAAATGATGTACGTCTGACGAAACTTAGCTGTCTGCAGACCAGTAGTAGACAACGAATAATTCAATAACAGCTCCAAGTACAAGCAGAAGCCTGAAATCTTTTCATAAGTTGAACTTACGTTGAAACCCAACAAACAGTCAAGTTTCCCCACAGTAAATCATCACCAGGGCAGGAAAATTTCGTGAATTCAATGACCTGCAGGCTATAATCCATTGTACTATACATACTCAAGCCCCGTATACTCGTTCACTCTCTGCTGTTCCACTGAGTAGCAGCTAGTTGAGTAGTAGTCGGGACTTGAGTATGCATTGGATAGTTAATTCTAACATGCAGGTCATTGAATTCACGAAATTTTCCTGTTCTTAACCATTGATTAGTAGAGGTACGTCAATTTCGTGGATTCATCTGTCAGCAGCCTAGACTTGTCAGTCCTATACACCTACTGGCCACAATCGATTATCTATTGGCTTATAACCGTACAAGCTGGTCGCAAAGATATCACTTAGCATTATTTCCTTATTTACCACTGACTTGCAGTAGTCAAACGTGTTTCGTAAAAGCCTCCAGCAAGTCACAGACACAGACTAAACAGTAATACAGACGTGAAATGACGTGGCGGCTCGTTTGATATAGGCGAACTTGGCCGCTTATTGGCTGCCCGAGTTTGTAGACTCCAGCCCCGTGTCTGTTTGGCTCCTGCATGTTACTACAGGTTTCCTATTGGCCCGGCTGCCGACTAGCAGAGCAGCTGCCTCACGCTGATTGGCAGTAGGTGTTTCCGCCATGTTGCTGGCCAGGGAAGCCATTTTGCTGGCGTGTGTGACTGAGTTCGCCTTCCTGCCGACTATTTCACTTCTGTATTCCTAAATATTCAGTGTCACAGACATGACAATTAATTATCCATAATTGGCATTCAACCTGACCTGGAATGCATCTGCGATGTTCACGTACCTCTATTGATTAGGTATAAGTAGGGACATGCAAAATTCGCGTTGTTTTCCGACAGCTGACTAGACTCCAAGTGACTATAGGCTCGTTCGACGTCTCCCGCTGGCCGATATTGTCGTAACTTGTCGCGGAGAATGCTTACACGGTAGAGAGGCCAATCTCTGTAGAGACGTAACACTCGTAAATGACAGCACATACAAGTTCGTGGCCATCTGAATCGCAGATTATGCTCTGTTATGTATAGGAAAGTGAAGTTTAGTCTGCTACCAAATGATAACGCGAATTTTGCATGTCTCTAGGTATAAGGTAACTCGGAAAAAATGCATCACTTGGGAAATTTCAATTCATAATATTTGAATAAATTTGCGAAAAAGTATTACGATAGGATACTTACTGTTTTCGTTGGACATCTGTGTGAGTGATAAACAGGGACAAGATGTTTTCGCGAAATGATATTACCAGTGTGAAATTGTGCAGATACAGATTTCATATGACTTTGCCAATGCAGAAGCAGGTTGCTGCTACACCACACATTGTGATTTACGGGTCATGTCTGTGAGATTAAAAAACGTCCAATCACTAGAGACATGTAAAATTCGCGTTTTTTTTTCTGATAGCTGACTAGACTCCAAGTGACTATAGGCTGGCCGATATTGTCGTGACTTTCCGCAGAAAATGCTTACAAGGTAGAGATACCAATCTCTGTAAAGACGTAACACACGTAATGACAACACATAAAAGTTCGTGGACAATTGAATCGCATATTATCGTCTGTTATGCATATGAAAGTGAAGTTTAGTCTGCTACCAAATGATAACGCGAATTTGCATATCTCTACCAATCACTGATCACGAAACACAGATGCAGGTGTGCACATATGGCATTGAAGCATAGTAGTGTAAAAATCTTTTTGCGATAACTTCCTGTCCATCGCGATGAGCTATGACTGTTGAAAAAAAATGTAAAATAATAATTAACGAGACGTACAAAACCTAAGTAACTGGAATCTTCCCCCTAATTACCTTAAGTTTAAGAGATTGACATAATATGATATAAGTGTTTACAATGTTCACACAACATATTTTACACCTTCATTGTATTTGAGTCTAGGTATATAATATCCTAAGGTTTAGTTTTTAAGTGCAGTATTTCTATGGGGTTTGTTTAAAAGATATTTCTTGGATGGCGTGAGGAAGAAATGTGTTTTTAATAAGGTTTAGTATACGTGACAACGAAACAGATTATATCCAAAGTGAAGGTACACGTGAGCAGATATGATTCAAACATACCAACAAACAAGAAAGTGTCAATGTTTCAAAATATATCTAAAAGTAATTTTATGAGCAAATAATTCACAAAAAAAAAATCAATTAAAAATAAATAGAGATAATTTTCATTGTTCGGAATCTACAACTGAAGAAAACAAGTGGGAAACGTATAGTAGATTTTAATTTTAACGTGTTTAATCAATCAATGTTAATTAAATATTTCTGAAGCCTTTCAAAGCTCTGGCTAAAGAAATAACTGGGTCCGATCTATTCTGCTGAGCGAGCCAGAACTGAACATTTAATTACAATGTTAAATAAATGTATTCATATATTTCAGTAGCGTTGCACTGGTCTTTTCAGCCAACTTTTTACCGAGAAAATATTCTAAAAATTTACATGAATTAAATCGACTGCAATATTTTCACAAAAGTAAAAAAAAAAAAAAATGAAGTGGCACTTATAAATGCATACGTATATCAGTATACCTGACATGCCAGACTTTCATTATTTCGTGTAAAACATTAGTTTTGTTTAAAATAGTTTAGTTGTTTAAAAAAATTCTACTTTTACACAGAAAATCTCTAAAAACTCAGTTTCCGAAGAAATTCCTTGTAAAACTACAAAGGCTGTCTTTGTAAAAAATACAGAGTGTATGTCTGTAAAATCAAGGGTTAGCCTTGTGGTGTACTTGTAACAAGAAAGAAATTAAATTTTAAACGAATACACTCGTTTTATTTCAGTAATGACACTAAATTATATATTAAATTACTACTAAATAAATAAACGTTACTCGCAGTTATTTTGAAAATTAAATAAGAAAAGTTTCATGTAGGCGCCCGTATACGAACCCACGCCCCTACGCATTGGCACTACGCATATTTCCCCTAGACTTTTTTTACCACCTTCACCTTCACTTGTATTACATCGGTCAGTGCATGTGGCTATATACCAGTAGCTGAAAAACTACCTCCAAAGGCATTCAATAAAGAATAGTTATTCGGGACAAATGCTACCTTCAACATACTGGTTGAAAACTTAACCTCACGGAGTTTATAAAATACGGAATATTTGTTTGCGAATATACACTTAATGTGCCTTATTCTTGCTCTATAAGACAATATATGACTGGAAGATGGTTATGAGGCGACGCACGGTTTAGCCGCAGACGAACCACAGACGTTTCAGTCGTACGCACCAAAATCAACATTGGCCCAGTCCAAAACGGACCTGATAGTAACGAAAGATAAGCGTAATAAATATATCTCATCGAAGCCTAGCAAACAATCAACTTTTTCCACGGTATATCACCATTCCTTGGTATGGGTAATAACTACACTGTAAAAAACTTCCTTAAATGTTTAGGAAGTTATTATCCCAGACGCAGTATGGTACAGTTACCGTACTTCCGTCTTGTAAATATGCAAACTTTTACAGTTGTTATAATACAAGTCTAGTATCTTCAGTATACATTTGACTGTTTTATGAAAAGGTTAATGAGTGCTACCATGGTTGTCTGGGAAACTATTCTACCATACTTACATTCTTAGTGCTCCTATACGCACGTCTGTTAAATTTACAAACTATTTTTTTAGAGTGTATGGACCGGTGATCTACACAAAAAAAAAACATTTTTGCCCCACTTTGCTTCAACGTCTTACGTGTACATCTGCAGTTCTGCTTCGTGGTTATTGGCAGAGTGTATTTGCTCAGAGAAGTCGCTCATTTGACTGCGCCAATCAGAGCTGAGTTACTGCGACACCACACGTCTATATGACTAGCGGGTAAAACTACAAGTCCCAGACAGTTAAAAACGCCCAATCACTGACCACGAAGTAGAGCCGCAGATGTGCTCACAAGTAGGGGCAGGAAGTTTTCGCGAAAATATTTTTGCACCACTTTGTACGAGTGCTTTACCTGCACACCTGCAGTTCTGCTTTGTGGTCAGTGATTGGGTGTTTTATCTCCCAACGTCATGGAGGTTTTATCCGCAAATCACAGACGCCTGGTGTCGCAGTTAACGTTCTTCTGAATGGGCAGATTCGTTTTGCGTCTGACTGTGCCAAGAATATGCAGCCAATAACCATAAACTATAGAGCTTCCGAGGTGTACGTGAGGCACTGAAACACAGTGATGCAGAAATATTTTCGTGAAAATGTCCTGCCCCTACTCATATGTCACTGAATCCTAGTATTGCAAAATATTTTCGCGAAAACTTCCTACCCCTACTCATATGTCATTGAAACCTAGTATTGCAAAAAAAATTTCGCGAAAACTTTCTGCCCCTATTCATACGTCATTGGAACCTAGTATTGCAAAAATATTTTCGCGAAAACTTCCTGTCCCTACTCATAAGTAATTAAAACCTAGTATTGCAAAAATATTTTCGCGAAAATCACCGGTCCCTTGCAATAACCTTTTTTTCTTATCTTAGAATAATTGACTCTGTACTGGACTTTAAGCTGGACGTGACAATGAATGTTAATCAAGATGGCCACCTGCAAAAGCCGGCCGTTACATGATTATTCTGAAACTATTCAGCGTGCGTTTATGTCTGCTTAGGAATATCACAAAAAGTACTTTACATACGAAAATACAGCTCCTCCATGTTTCATTAAATTTTATTTTCACGCTGCCGAAAATTGCGAAAATAGATGTTTTTGTAGTCACCCTTAGGTATGAAAATCTAAGCGCAGAATATTTGAAAAGGCGTAGACGTACGCAAATTACCTTTATATTTAATATTACGTCATAAAATGAAAGGGTCACATATAAATTACGCATAGGTAGCGACAGTGATTTTCGAGAAAAAAACTTCGCTACAACTTGTATAAATACCGTACGTGAACACATGAAACTCTTGTTCGTGGTAATTGGCAGAATATAATAGGGCAGAGGTGAGGCGCATTTGACTGTAGCAACAAGAACAATGTTACCGCGAAACCACACGTCCGTGATTTGCGGGTAGGACCTCGAGACGCCGTAAGTTAAAAACTGCCACCGACCATAAATCAGAGAAACAGACGTGCACATATTGCAATGAAATAAATAGTTTCTGAATACTATTCACCAAAAATCACTGGCTATGCGAATAGAGGTAAATTTTCCGCGATAAGACTGCACGTCACATCTAGATTTAAAACACGCAACATATGTTGACTAGGAAATAACAAGCAATCATTTGACACACTGGTTCGCCGAATGTGGCTTATCTTCATGTCCTGCAGAGTGTAACCCACAAGATTTATTTCTTGTGGGATCGTGCGTAAACTAATTTTAGTCTCTACCCATTCCCAACACTGAGCACTTTAGAAGTGTATCCAATGAAGATGTCGAATTATTTAAAAAAGCAATTAGTATTTGATTACATTAAGTTATTCAGCTAAAATGTATTTACTTTAGCAAAATAATTAACAATTCCTGTTTAGTAAAAATTGGCTTTTCATTACTTTAAAAAATGTATTAATAACGTGACACATGTGTAAACATATTATTTTTTAAATTACAATACAAAAACTTAAATTTGTTATGTAATTACTCAATTAAAAAGTACGCTTACATTTAATTAACTTCACTTCATAAAAATAGCAACAGGTGCTTTTTAGCTAATATTCCGAAAACTGCACAAAAAATTGCAAGTTGCCACATTATTTATTAGACGTCAAAGATGGTTTGTTTAGGTTCGTGAAAACCTCATAAAAATTGAATGTGGACCTTTTTATGTATGTATAAGAAAATTTGTGCCATAATTTACTACCACACGAAACTATTGTTGAAATGTTTTTTTTTTTTTTCAAGCTTAGTGAAAATGTTATGTAAAAATTAAAAAAAAATCTCTTAAAAATTTTTTTAGTTGTTCTTGATGATGACTTACATGCAATTAAAAAAAAACGTCGTAATTATGGAGAGTAAAACTAGCGTTAAAAATACTCAAATAAAAAAAAATTATGTAGTTATTAGCTTCCGAAACAAGAATTGTACGTAACATGTAAATATGATAAACCTAAAACATTTAACAACAGACAAATTTTGGCAAAGAACAGAAGATCCGAGGACATTTTGTGTATAGTAATAATTTAATAGTATCTCGCTTTTTAAAACTAGATCAAACTCCATAGGATGCAGACGGGGTCATTTAGGTTGCGTGCAAGTAGATGTTAAATAATTTCGCTAAGAAACTAAACTTCAATTTATTCAATGTAATGTCCAATAGATTTCGTAAATTTATGTCATCGTATTCTGAAATAAAAGGTACCTCAGCAAAATAGTTAAATGTTTGTATAAGGTAAATTTACACCGTAAAATAACATGAACTTGTTTTAAACGGACATTGTAAGCGTATTTCTATGTTGTGCATATAATTCATGAATTGCGTAGCACAATCGAAGTTAATTTATTTTAGACGATGAATATTTGTGTACATATGAGTAAACGATGAATATTTATGTACATATGAGTAAACTAGACATTTACAATGCATTTGTATTTAACATACTACCATATATATATATATATATATATATATATATATATGCATCATAATGCAGTTAATTTTAAGCGTGGGCAAAATTTTGCAATCACCAGAGTTGAGGTGAATATAATGTGAATTAGAAAAATTAATATTTTTACACGTATAAATTTTTTTTGTTGGAAGTAACGTACCATTTATCGGATGAGATTTTCATAAAAATAAAAAACTGAATTACTAAAACGTCACTCAAACGGAACCTACAGATTTTTGCTGTAATTAGATTAAAGAGTAGTCTACGCCGATCAGTTTTTCAGTAAGCGTGTTGAACGGAACCTGACATTAACGATTACATAATTATCGAGATTAACAATTATTATCCACTATATAAACATCATACATTTGTGCGATACATGATAAAATATTATTGTATAAGACTAAGTGTAAGTATTATTGCCTGTCAACGTGCATAACGCTTCAGAGCCAAAATATGTATATTTTACTTTGTTCACAGACTCAAACACGTCTGATATTATTTACTCGTGCAGATATATGTGCAGCGGATATATACATTTCTAGGCTATAACGATGCCAACATAGGAAACATAACGCTCTCATGTTTCCACTTTTTTCCCGACAGTTGTTTTAAAAGCCTGAACGAGAGAAGATATTAAAAGTCTGTTCGTCAATTTTGTTTAAAACGGTTTTCATTTTGTCGGTCAATTTTGTAGACTGTTTTAGCTAATTATGTTATTAACGAAATTCTTACTAGTTGACTTTTTGGTCAAAACCGTATATCCAGCTTGAAAAAAAAATATATAACTGAAAACCCGTTTTAAACAAAACTGCCAAGAAGATTTGTGGTATCTACTCTTGTTGTTACAGTAGTTTTCCAAACATGATGACGGGAACAGATTCCAGTTCCCGAAACGTCGTTTATACTGACTATTTGGAAAACTACTGGGTTTTGTTTCGTCTCATCATTTGTGTCTTTTGTTGTTTTTTCTGTTTGTGTCCGACATATTTGTATTTTGCTTAGTCTCATCGTTGTTTTGTTGTATTTCTGTTTGTGTTTTTGTCTCGTCTCATCGTTGTGTCGCATTTCAACTTAGCTATTTTTATATATTTGTTATTTCTTTTATTTTCTGTTTGTTCCTTGTTTTTATCTGACCAGATTCCATTTTTGGAATTTCATGTTGTGTATGCATCTGAAGCATACTCTGCTTATTTATGTTTTCTTGTATTATTTTTAGTTTCATTTTGACAGTTCATTTATTTCGCAATGGAGTATGTCCAAGTATATAAATCCAGTCATGCACTCCCATTGCACAGTTCTTTCAAAAATCATTTGTATTTTGTGTCATAACATTTATTCTGGGTAAATTTTAGTAACTTTATCCTAACTACGGAATAGAATACATACTGATAGAGTATTAGACACCATAAATCTTTATTTTCCGTTAGACCTACTGTTGTTACAGATAGAATTGCAGTTAAGAAAGTAATAAAAATGTTTAACTGCAGTTCGATCTGTAAGAACAGTAACGACAAAAATATATTTACGGTGTCTTAAATTCTGTCAGTATGTATTCTATTCCGTAGTTAGGTTTAAGTTCCAAAAATTTACACAGCAGAAAACATTTGACACAAAATACAAAAATTCAAGATGGTGACTATTACACACACTTCAGTTTCTACCGTTTTTGCACTAATTTTTTTTTTTAACTTGAACAAGAGCAGATTTCAAAAAATCTGTCTGGCAATTTTGTTTAAAATCGTCTTCTCCATGTTGGCTGATTTTTTCAAGGAAGTAAGTACTATGGTGTTTAGCTAATTATGTAATTAACGAATTTTTGGTTAATTTACTTTGTAGTCTAAACAGTGTAATTTCATTCTTTGAAAAAACAACTATCATGGCAAAAGCCATTGAAAACAAAATTGCCAGACAGATTTTCGATACCAACTCCCGTTTAAGCTAAAAAAATAATGTTCGTAGAAACAGTAGCAAGTCTATAGCGTAGCCTTAAGGTTCCTATCTAGCTGCGCTTGAAACGCATTAAAGCGAGTTAAAAGTAATCAAACTTGGAAGAAGCATCTCAATGCGCACTACGATTGTACTTCTATCAAAAGAAAATCCATTTCAAAAAATATTTCTATCAGTTTTAAAATTAGGATCGCTAATTGGAAACACGATTTTCAAGACTCTCAAAATGGCTAAAATCAGGTTTTTTTAAACTGCCGTACCTAGGAAAATTCCAACTACATCCGAAAACACACAATAATATAAATAAGTGCGGGAATTTTAGCCATAAGTATCGCAAATAAAATAATACTGTCACCGCTTGAAGTCGCATAGGAAAATGAATAATAGTACAGCTCTGCGCACCAATTGCTGGGTTTGCGAGTAGAGGCGAAAATGCATTACGTTGGCCGACCAACGTCACTCTTAACGTCCCATCGGTTTCGTGCCTCACATACACCAACGCAGCCTACCTAGATAAGAACCATAAAGCAACTACATAACCATCATCTAGTCACACAATGCGCAGGTCGCTACACTA
Organism: Medauroidea extradentata; assembly: GCA_003012365.1. NCBI lineage: Eukaryota > Metazoa > Arthropoda > Insecta > Phasmatodea > Phasmatidae > Medauroidea > Medauroidea extradentata. The sequence continues at coordinate 152,350 of PNEQ01124604.1, forward strand.
TTTTCCAAAAAACGATGGTATGAAAGATTCTTGTAAATTCCCCGCTATCTCGAAGTACAGCCATATATTTGTATTGTAGCCCAGCACGATGAAAACAACTGACAGAATTTAACTGACCCGAAGTCAAATTAGCGACGCTGGTTTAAGTTAAAATATTGTTCCCCTGTCTAACTATGCAAACCGGGGGTTACTTACTCCTGGGGCACACAATGACTACATGAAAGCCTGGCCATCCCGGTAAGCGAAATAACATATTCCACATTTCAACTTCCAGTCAGTGTAATTACGCTTTCTTTAATAGTATGCACTGACAAGATTATTACACCAGAGAATCGGAACCCGACCGGAGGGAGAAATGCGGTAAACTTACAGTGTGTAAGAGCACTTAATATATTTCTAACCTATTATGCAAAATGTTTATCTGGATTGTTAGGAAAAATTTCCGTGAAATTACTGAAAAGTACTGGCAAAAAAATTATCCAGAAATCTTCGTAAAGTAAGGGACACTCAGATTTTCTTGATAACGGAACCCTCCCTAAAGTAACGGACAATCCATTTTCCGCAAAAAAGATTTAAATTTCTTTAATCTACTAGCACTTCATTTTCCAGAAATACTACATTTTCTTATTAACTATGTGTTATCAATAGAGCCCCGATTTTATGGCGAAAAGATTTTTGCAACATTTGGTTCCATGCGTCATATGTGCACACCTGCAGCTCTGCTACATCGTCTGTGGTTGGGTGATTTTACCCTCACTGGCCTTGGCAAATTATAGACGTACAGACTCACAATAATCTTATTCTGATTGGTGCAGTAAAATGAGAAACGTGTCTGAACAAAGACACGCTGCCAATAAACTTGAAACAGAACTGCCGATGTGCACGTGAGTCACTGAAACAAAGTGGGGCAAAATCTTTGCGCGACAAAATCGTGGCCCTAGTTATCGAGATTCTGACGCACTATTTAGTAACATGAAACATTTTTCGATGTCGTTGGGATTCGAACCCACATCCTTATGATTGCCAGGTAGAAGCTCTAACCATTGAACCACAGTGATAATTTACGAGTAAATGAGTTCCATGCAGTGGTAAGATATCAACTTTAAAAGAGACGACATTTGTATTTGACATCCAGGATTCATAGTGATTATTAATACAACTTTTTTCAAAGAAACACAGTAAAATACACTTTAAAATTGTAGAAACATATTTCCATGACTTTATGGAAAGCTACGGTCAAACAACCGTAAACTGTCAATACTGACAAATTTCCATAAACAAAATGTTACGGAAGCCACTTCCGTAAAATTACAGTACTTTTCTGTAAATATTTCCGTGAATTTACGGAAATTTTTAACAGTGTGGAGCGGTGATTACAGTGCCCCTTCACAAATATTATGAACTATTAACCGTTCTGTATGTTGTCACTGGCAAACAACAAGGTAAGTGCAACATCGTTACAACCAGAGATTTTTAGTGAAGAGAATTTTTCAACACTTTGTTTCAATGCCTTATGCGTCCATCTGCAACTCTGCTTTATGGTAAGTGATTGGACGTTCTTGTAACTCTCGGTGTCTCAGCATTATACCAGCAAATCACAGACGTGTAGTGTCGCGGTAACCATATTCTGACAGGCACAGTCAAATGATCCACGTCTATGCTCTAGTACATTCTGCCAATAACCATGACGCACAGCTGCAGATATTCAGGTAAGGCATAAAACCAATTGTTGCTAAATTATTTTCACCAATAATCACCGGCTGTAAACATGGTGTTCGTATTTGCAATAATTTTTACGTGTTTGCACGCCGCTGAAAATATAAATATAATCATACACTCAGTCATGAATCCTGCAGACATACCGTATCCCTTCCGTCGGTCAGGGCCCGCGGTGGCCGAGGGATCAGACCTCTCACCTCACACCAAGGCGATCCGTGTTCGATTCCTGGCGGGGTCGGTCCCCGGATTTTCACATGTGGGAATCGTGCCGGTCAGTGGGTTTTCTCGGGGATCTACCATTTTTTCCGCCCTTTATTTCCGGCGCTGATCCATACTCACCTCATATCACCCTTCACCAGTGCTAAAGACCTCGATGTTAAACGCTGACCAAAATATATATCTCTCCGTCGGTCAGGCAACCGCACATCACACTAACCGCAAAGCACTGACAGATGAGGAAAGAATGGCGCTCATGCACACGACTTCGGTGTAAATAGTCCAGCCACGTTGCCTCCAGCGCTGCACCGCGTCCACCATCCTGAGCAGCGCCGACACAGCTACGTCACACGTCTTCCCACGTAGGGGTTTGTACCAGGTCAAACTACTTCCTGCATCACGCCGTGCACAGAATATAGATACCAATTAGTCCATCTTCCATAGTGTACGTTGCAAGCACCCATAGGACATTTACGAAGTAATCGGTTACATAATGCTTGATCTATAGATGTAGAGGTGAATCCAGAGTGTATGAGATCCGGAATTTCTTGATTCCACGCATATTAACCGCAACCGCGGATAAATCATGGGTAGGGATGATGCATTATCGCGGGAAATATTAATCATTTGCTGAGTTTCAACGCACATTTAGCGGAGGTGTTACCCTATTTAACTAAGCCAATATTAATCCCGCTACTGTAATATTTGATGGCGAATATTAGTCTGCAGACAGCTACGTTGTGTCAGACGTATATCAGCGAATCATACATGTCGCAAGAAACTACACTATCTTCATGGGTATGTTGGCACAAAAAATATACTGTCATCAATAATCACGGGATATCACACAAACTATGATAACCTTAGTTATTTATAGGGACAGGAAAATTTCTGGAATTCAATGCGCCGCACGCTGGAATATAATTACCTATGTATACCCTACGTCAGTATATTCGTTAATTGCCTGCTGTTCCACTGAGTAGCAGCTAGTGGACAAATGGGCGGGGCTTGAGTATGTATAGAATAGCTCATTCTAACATGCAGGTCATTGAATTCGTGAAATATTCCTGTCGCTACTTATTTATGTTCATACTAAGCCACTCTCTGCAGTGACTTTTTTATGTCCACTACGTTTACAAAAAAAACTATTTCTTAACTTTCTTTGTCTCACCTGACAGTAGTGCTCCGTAGTATATTTAAATACGGTGAATTCATTCCTATTACCGTCACGACGAATGCTATGCCGCCGACCGCCCTTTATTGTTTTTGTAAGTACACTGAGATGCCAGGTGGTTACTTCCCCGCACATTAAACATTTCCGTTTGTTTTTATAATCCGATTTTTATTTATCGGATAGCGGCTTTGAATTACTCGCGTTACCGTTGAACAAGCGTTCACTCATTAAATGATTGTTTTACTACACAAGTAACAATTTCGTGTCGCCTATTCTGTTTTTACATCTTTTCCGTCATGCGAATCTGGCGCATTAATCGACTGTGGCCAAAATAAACGCTAATTTAACAGGGTTAGTTTTCAATTGGTGCAGCGTTGTTACCGGCGCGCGTAGCCAAAATATATGGTTTAATCTTGGGTTGTGAATTATAGACAACCTTTCCCACGTACCCCTCTTCCGGATACAGTCAATCCAAACTACTTTCATAGCGAATCAACTTCGTAATGAATGAACTCGGTGAGTCCCCAGGCTGCTGATTACGACATTAAAATTTCAACTCCAGTTCCTTTAGTAAACGGGATTTGCAATAGGTTTGTAAAAATCCTTGCTTTACGCAATTTACGTTATTTTATTTCACATTTTTTTTCAATTACAGACCACAATCCGGCAGCACACGAGCGTATAAAATAGCGTATAATTCTTTACGTAGCAAGCATTCGGACTGAATGTATTTATCTACGCAATACGAAAATTCAACTATAGTAGTTTCCTTAAGCACAGTATAATCATTCGACATTGGCGTCAGAAAAATTTGTATACAATTAACGGTGATTTTACCACACAATTTTTTATCGGGATCGGAAGAAGTATTTTTACACTTTTTATTAGACGCCAAATCACGCGCAATACGACGTAGGTCATCCAGTGACATTTCGTCCTTATAAATCTCGGGAATATTTTATTCGTTAGTAGCCTATCTGAGCTAACGTGCTGTTCTTTCCGACAAATCCTGACTCTAACTTACCCCACTCAATGACATGTTGATAATAATAGATATCACTGTTATATGTACGCAGACTTACGTAACATAGCAAAGCACTAACCATCACCATATCCTTCAAGTCACGTAAAAAAACTTTACATCCCTGTTCCGCGGCCTTACAGAAACTGCCCTATTATTACGAACGTGATACCACCCCCTTATTACGTAGTTTACCTAGCTAACTACCATCAAACTGTCAAACACATAAAATTTCGTGTAAACACGCGTCTCGTTAATTGATTTACGCTTATGTGGGCCTGATAAGGGGCCGCGGTCAGACAATCCGCTTTCCACCAAGTTCGATTCCCGGCGATGTCGGTCCCCGGATTTTCGCATATGGGAATCGTGCCGGACGATGCCGCTGGTCGGTGGGTTTTCTCGGGATCTCCCGTTTCCCCAACCCATTCATTCCGGCGCTGCTCCATATTCACCTCACGTCACCCTTCCCCACCGCTAAAGACCTCGATGTTGACTGCTGACCAAAATCTCTCACTCACACACTTATGTAGCTACTACATAAGCTTACAACAACAGTGAATGAAATTGTGTACTAGATTAAATACGCGGTATATTCACGAAGGCAAAAAATAGCAGAGTTGCTCAGGCGCACGTTGAAAACCACTGACAAAATTCAACTATCCCGAAGACAGATTTTCTACGCTGGATTAAGTTAAAATATGCTCCTATCTGAATATGCAAACAGGTGGTTACTCTATTTGCAAGAAGAAAGACTAAATTTTAAAAATTGCTCTAATGCAAAAAATGAAAATTGCCTTACTTATATCAAACAACAGTTGGACAAGTAATTTTCGGAGGTGAGTAATTAAAAAAACTTTTGGAGACGTGGTAGGATTCGAACATGTATGTTTCCGCTGGGTGACCGCGCATTTCACCTCGTTTTTTATACAAATTAAGACAACAGGAAGAAAAAGGAAAATGCCACTTATTTGTCAAAAATGAGCAGGCACGAATGGGCAGTTAACGCTGTGAAGAACCTGCTTCCGTGTTCAAACAGAAGGAAAAATTCAATAGTCATTGTTGAAATAGTCTCTGAACATTTACCGTGCAAGAACAGAAGGTGGAATGCCATTGTGCAGCAAGAGTAGTGACGTCGAATAACCTTGCTAAAACAGTGTACGTATATATTGGTTTCGGAAAGTGTTGAAGCCAGATATCATTGCCAATGTTTTCTCAAACTATTTAAAGTAAGAAATACAATCTGATATTTACCTGTATAGTTTAAAACATAACGGTAAATTTATTATACTCGCTTCCAATAGTGAAATCATTCGTATTTTTGCTCCGTTCATTTTCTGAATGTGTTTTATACAGTGCCATAAATAAAAAACCACAAATTTTTTGTGCATCACAAAATGGCGATAAAGATGGCTTCTGTCACTTCACAACAAGCATTCTCCTCATGTAATATGGAACTGTTTTCTGAGGTTATATTGGGTATTGTGTTACGGAGTGCCAGGTTAATTGCAGTATTCGTCTATGGTACTTCGTTTGTTGTTTGTAAATAAATAAGTTGTTACTAAACAACATTATTCTGTTAAACAGAAAAGAATAGAAACATAAAACTTAATAAAGGTAAAAGAAGAGCGAAGTCAGGATGTATAACAGATGTGATTAAGAAATTAAAGTTAGCTTCACGTGAAACTGGACTAGATTGCGAAGGAAAACTACTTTGATGTTATAAATACGTACCAATGTTGGCCACTCAACCAACTGCTGAGCTAGTGGGAAGGTGAAGGTTGGCCCCCCAGAATACCTTGACTTGCATTTTCAAAATCTTTCATTTTTCTGTAGTTTTGTTACATATTTATTGAGAAATGACTTAGTTCGATGGCACGTAAAACGATCAAAAAAATAAGTAAATAATAAATAATTTTGTAGTATGTTATTTATATGAAAGTTCGCTTTACTCCCGTAAAATGATTACCAGACATAGTAATATTTACATTAAAGGCCTACAATATTTTAATCTAACCCACGATTGTAGTTTACTACTGAGCGGTCTTAAGTTTTCTGCCAAAAAACCTTGCAAGACTAGAAACAATTAATTTCACGACTTTCTTAGTACGTTTACAAAGGTTTAGAAATTACATAAACATCCTTTGAAAGTTTCACAGTAATATTTAGAGAGTACGGTTATTTTTTCAATCAAATTAGATTAACGTATTTATGTGTTGGTGGAGAAATTTAAACATTTTCTTTTCTAATTCCGTCTTCTAAATTGCCAGTCGTGTTCGTTTCCTGCCATCCTTATCATGATGTTTCCGTAATCTTTTTTTTGTCGCCTCCTAGATCTGCCCGCCCTTTAAAAAGAATTTAAATTATCTTCTCACGCTGGCAGGTGTCTCAGGAATCCACATTACTCAGCCTAATACCACACTAAATCCCTAGATTTACGCTTTGATGAACAGAAGCACTGATACTGAGTGACAGAATAATCTATTCAGGGAATGGCTGAGATTTGAAAAAGAACGCCACTTCAACTGTTTGCTCGAATACGCTTTCTTTAAGATTCCACCTACGTGGATATATGTTACCCACAGATATACCCCGGACTAAATCTTTTAAATCATAGTTTATACTGCTTAGAATATTAAAATTGTTTAAAGGTGTTGGTCCCGTAAAATAAACTCAGTGTTTTTTTATATTTGTGCCGTTAACTGTTCAACTTTTACTCATAAGATAACATGTCATCCCATCAAATAAAAATAATTTAGGCACCATAGATTTTGCATCAAAATCACTAAATGACTTTTGCGTTGTAGAAAAAAATTAAAAAGTAATAAACTAATAAAATCAAAATAACAGAAGCTGAAAGTCAGTGTTTCAATTCATTTTAATAAATGATTGACAAAAGTTAGTTTGGAAAAATTCGGCAACAGCCAAAACTCAGTGTTATGCCAAAATTTAAAAATTTTAAACATACAAAATGTAACCATTTGCAATCCCAAAGATGTCTTCAAGTAGCTCGTAGCACTTATCAGTAAGAAATATCTCGTTTCGGCAAGTTAATTACTTTTTTAATTTTCTCTGCACCACAACGGCCATGTTGTGTCTTTGATGAGTGATAACTAAAACTATGGTGCCTAATATTTTCGATTCCAGGGAGGGGGGAGGGAATGACATATTCTCTGATGCATAAAAGTTTAACAGTGTTTTGCACAAATGTAAAATAACGAATTTTTACGGGACTGGCGTCCTTAACGTGTTATATTCAAGAAACTTGGTAAATAGCACAACTTTGTACTCAAATTCCAAATATCTTGTTGGTGAGTACCTCTGAACCCCTCGTTTTTTGGTTTGGAGTGTGCGTATATCTACTTTTTAAAGTATGACACAAAAAAACAGAGCTGGATCCTATCCTGCTCGCAAAAGTTTTTTTCTACGAAAGTTGTCTCTTGTCCCCAAGCTGCCCCTGCGCTGCGGTACTCGGTTCGACCCGACGCGGGCCTGAGAATTCTCATGTGGGTAGTGTGGTGGCAATACCGTGGTGTTGGAATTTCCTCACGGTGATCCAATTTCCCGCGCGCCCCTCTTCATTCCTTCGCTGCGCCACCCCCCGAGCTCATCTCGCTGCGTACATTCTTCACTGGTCCGTCCCTAGAGCAGCCAGCCCCACTTAGCGCCCAGTATCCTCTCATCTCCTCTGTTCTGACAAAGCCTCAGCCAGCAGCTACCGCACAGCCATGTAATTTACTATAGTGTACAGGATGAGTCAAAACATTGCGTGCTAATTTTATGCGGTGGTAGCACACATAAATACATTTTATTTTTTATTTGTCTTTAAATTTAATAGGAGTCCTTAGCGAGGTGTTTTCTATAAAATCATCATTTGCGCGTGTTTGTATATATCCGTAAACAACTATCCCGGGAAAATAATACATTTTTTAGGAAAGGTAAACAACTGTTGTCCGTAAACGCCTCTTTCTACTATAGCCCTACTATAGGTGTGGGTATATCGCGAAAATGTTTTGTGTGAATATACCCTTGAAAACGCTGTATTTTCTTGCAACATACATGATTAGGTGATATATGTCTCACCTTAGCTGCCTACAGATCGATTAACAGGCATCATACATTACAATAGCGGTATTATTATAGGCTCAGCCAAATAAGGTAACTGCTCCACGTACAAGTAAAATCTTCTCATAAGCCGATTGTACATTGAAACCCAGAAAGCAGTTAAGTTTTCCAGCATTAGAGATATAGCGGGAAAACTTCACTGTTTTCTGGATTTCTACGTACGTCCAACCTACCATAAGATTACTGGCTTTCGCATGAACGTTGAACTGTTACCCTGTTTAAGTGAACTAATAAGAATTCCGCTCCTGTAATATTTTATGCCTGTCATTGGTCTGCAGACCAGACGGGTCTTGAATATACACAGGACACTGAATTCTACCATGTAAGCTAAGTATATTAATGTATATATATATATATTTAATTTGCCTCTTACAATCTAAAATAATGTACGTTTGTAATGGAAATCCTTGCCAACTTATGTCCCAAATGAATTTCCTGTAAAACTACAAAAGCTGTACTTGTAAGACTACAAGTTTTTTTTTTTTTAACTTGAACCTGCAATAAGGGAAAATTAAATTATAAACTGTTATTTTATTGTGATAATTAAAATAACTAAGTTATAAAACAACTACTGATAATTCAACTGAAGTGTAATATTTTTAGAAAAATGTGTCGACTCACGACAATTCGACTCTTATTATTTTCATTTGGCGTTTGCGCACCACCTGGACGACAGTAACTTACATAATTGTTTCTCTTTGGCTCTGTAAACATTTAATTTACTTTTCAGTAACTAAATTTTTTTAAATTTTATAACACGTAATTTATATAATTTATCACTTTATTTCCTCAAATACATGTAAGATGATAAAATTTTATCGTAACTATATAATTTCCGTTTTGCTTACCTTTCTTTTAAAGAATTTCCTTGTACATTGACGAAGAAATAATTTTACAAGGAATATCTTTGAACTATTTGCAAAGGTTTGTACAAGTAAAATGAAGATCCTTGTAAAGTTTACGAAACATTTTGAACATATATTCACAATTACTTTACTATAGGAAACTTGACATAAAATTCCCTGATTATCACGCTAAGGAGCTTGGGTCGAACAGTTTAAAATTATTCTTACTACACGGAAATTTACTTTTGTTACATAGTTTGTTATTAGATATACATATTTAATGGAAGTAAATACTGAATACAGTATTTCTTCCTCTGAGAGTTTCTGCTTTGTAATATCCTCTTAAAATATGTGCGCTCGACACGGTACTCAATATACATATGTGTTCTATCAGAAACCGTACAATTTAGATAATAGTTATATTTACTTTATGTAATTGAAAATAGTTATATTTACTTTATGTAATTCACTACCAATCACAATTTAGATTCTTAACATGAATTTTTATAGCTTTTATTTTTCAGGCGTTGCTGAAGAGATATCTCATTAAAAATTGTCAAACTAATACAGCTGGAAATATTTCGTTTCTCTATATAAATTGTCATTTTCATCTTCATTGAGTATAACGATCTTAATTTATAACACGCGACGTAATCTATTTTTAATATATAATTTGAAGTCTGATTTGGTAATGTCAAGCATGATAATGACTAATAGGTTAAGGATACTTCGGTTTTATTATTGTATACATTTATTATTAGAATTAAATAGCTTACTATCTTGCTTCATACACTCTATCTAAAAATAATACGACCAAATGTGACGTGGTTCAACAAACACCTGCATAAAATATTTTTTCTACATGAGTATTTATGCAAACATAGAGCAAATACACTTTATAAGTGATCATTTCAATGGTGTAGTGGTCAGATCGCTCGCCTTCCACCGCTTCAATCTGGGTTCGATTCCCGGTGAAACCCTTCGCGATGTGGGAAATGCGACGGACGTTACTAGTATCTGTGAGGTTTTCCCAGAGTACTCTGGTTTTCCAGGCCTTAGGAATCCACTGCTGCACCATACTTACCATAAGATCAAGTAACTGCTCAGAACCTCACTGTTTCGATAGCACAATATGTATTCACTACTCTTAATAATACAATACCGATCCTTTGCTTTAAAGACAATTTAAAGCAATGGAGTTTCAAGCAGCAGCAAAGCGTGATTGCGTTTCAAGGGAATTAGTATTATATTAGGTTTTACTTTTTGGGAGGGACCTTTGCTTTTCGCGAAAATAATTTTGCTCCAATATTTTCAGTTCGCGGTGGCCGAATGGTCAAGCCATTAACCCCCCACGAAGGTGATCCGGGCTCGATTCCCGAATTTTTGCACGTGTGAATTGTGCCGGACGATGCCTCTGGTCGGTGAGTTTTCTCTGGGATCTCCTACCCTTTCATTCAAGCATTGCTCCATATTCACCTCAAGTCACCTCTCACTAGCGCTGAAGACATCGATATTAAGCACCGACAAAAATATTTCATTCACTCAATTATTCCTAGAAGCACAAACTAAAACATATTTCTTTTATATACAAAATAATTCTTGAACTGATGCAAATTGCAACGAAGTTTCAGATCATGGAAATCAAATTGATTGTTATTATAAAATAAGAACGTTGGTTTTCTTTTAATTTTTGAAATATTCCAATCCATTCGTTAGTTATTAAAATTTTTAGGTCAAATAAATATTCCGATTAGTGACCAAAAGTTCAGTTCTAAAATTAAAATATGAGTTACAGTTTATATATATATATATATATATATATATATATATATATATATATATATATATATATATGTACATACATACATGTTTTGGACCGAAATCTAGTATGTTCGCTATCCACGTTTGTAATTCTTGATATGTATCTTAAAGGGGATCCGTATTAGGCCTGGATTTCTTTGTTGATTGTACGACGCCAGATGTAAAGCGGACGGAACAGTGTACTTACTTTCCATGCAAATTAAAGTGTCTTCTAGTTAGTAATGTTGCGTCTGACAAATGTCTTTAATCCTTGGTCGCAGTATTTACGAATCACAGTTGAGTGGTGGAGACAGCAGTAGCCTCCAGTCTGAGCACGCCACCCTTATGTTCACCCCGAGAACCAACTGGAATGAAGAACCGTGAAAATATTTTAATAAATGAACAATATTTTGGTATAAAATACAAATTCGGAAGTCGGACTGCTATGAATATATATATATATATATATATATATATATATATATATATATATATATATATATATATATATATATATAAAGAATAAGATGTGAACGCGTTTGAGGACGTTAGAATCACGTTTAAGGTGGCTGACTTGGTGAATGCAGTTTGTGCGTCCGAGGCGTAGAACGCGGTAAGAACGCAACATCATGCGTATCACGCCTTCCCCTAGCCAATAGGCGCCAGTCACTGATCCTGCTTGGAGTCTTTTCACAGACAACGCGCCTGCAAGAGTCTTCCAGTCGTGATCATACCATTTCATGGCGTTTTATAAAAGATAAAGGTGTATCGTATACACCTATATATTTTCAAATATTCTGCGCTAAGATTTTCATACCTTTAAAAGATAACATAACCTCCTAATTTCGTCATTTTCGACCGCTAGAAAATATGCTTTAAGGGAAGTAATGAACATGAAATAGATACATGCAGTGTAACGTTCTTTAAATGCTATTCCTAAGCAGACATTACTCATGTGCGATGAGCAGTTTTCGAATAATCTGGTAACGGCCATATATCTGCACTCTGGTCAGTGGTATGGTTGCGGCCACCTTAATAAACAAAATGCTGACGGCCATTTTTGGGAATTCGCAATGGTATTCAGTACCAGATTTTTATCTTAGAAGAAATGATGATGTTAGCCATATTCTGGAAATATAAAAATAGTAATAATTAGTAAGTAAAGGTTTATGTTTCAGTGGTAATATTGGAAAATGTGCATGCGGGTAGTCCTGTCATATTACAAGGGCTACTTTAGAAATATGTAGTGTCATTGTGACATTAAAAAAAATTTTTTTCTCCATACACGGAAACTCTTGAGTAAAAGCGTAAGGTGTGGCAAATCCTTGGTCACATGAAATTTCATAAATCTGTACACACAGTCGACACACATCTGTAACATAAAGTAAACGTCCGGTTGTTTGTTCGATAGTATACTATGCATTTGTATACCGTTTATATGACTGCGATGAACATGTGATTGAATTAATGTACGTATGTACCCCCGCGAAAGTTTTGTCAAAAAATCTAGTTTATGGGGGAAAACAGTTGCAAATCGGGGTAGAATAATAGATCAGGGATGCAACAAAAAAGGCGTGCGCCTGTGAAGGTTTCTACCAAAAAAAATTGGCGTAGAGGTGAAGAAAAGGGTAGCCTAAAAATTTAGTACTGTAATATTCATTTTCAAAATGTTTCTAAAATGTGTCAGTAATTGCCGATTAAATCATAATTGCACATTTTGCACTATTTGGAACTCCCTTGTTCAGATATACTATCGCATTAGATAGAAAACCCGGCGAACGAAGTCTCTTGTACGAACTATTTTAACAAATATATAAACATAATAACTTTGTAATATGTTTATTACGTGGTTAATATTTTGTTAAATGTGTATTAATATTTTACATTATTGCTGTTTTTTACCGTTGTTACTGTAAGTAGGATTTGTGCTCTACTGACATAAATATGTTGATATTATTGTTACTTTTACTACTACTAATAGTCACATATAGGCCGCTAGAGGACGAAGCGAAGCGAAGACCTGACGTAAAGTTTTTCTCATGCTCCACACTTCTTTCTGCTTTTCCGTATGCATTTTCTACCGTTCATCAAACAAATTGTTCCTGTCTGGAATTTATTATCTTCTTTACTCACTTTCCACTTGACTATTTTGTGGCTAAATGTTTGTCTGTCTAGTATACCTAAATCTGTTATTCCAGTATCCTTCAGGTATTTTCTGACTCCGTCAATCCACTTCGTGTTCTTAATACTTTTTGCGTACTCCAAGATCTGGTTCTTTTGTTGGGTGCCCTGCATTATTTTGATATGCTTGTGAAATTTCAGTTCTCATGCCACGTACTATGTTAAGATATATGTTCGGTCTCTTGTATGTTCCGCCACCTGTAGTCTTCTTCTGTCTTATTAGGTCCTAGAGTTTTTCTGAGGATTCTTCTCTCTAATTTCTCTATACTTTCCTTTTCGATGCATTACCAATGTTTCGGAGGCGTATAAGATCTCCGATTTGATGACAGTGCTGTAATGTCTCACTTAAATATTACGAGAAAGGCATTATTTACTGCAGATGTTTCAGTACTTCTAGAACGCTTCAGCTATCTTCTGATTTCTCTGTTCGTGGGACTCTTTCTCGGTTCCATTTGACTGTATCATCTCTCCAAGATACTTGAATTTGTGTATTCTCTCGATAGCCTCTTATTTTGTCGTAATCTTTTTGGTGCATCTTTATGGTTTGACATGTATTCTATTTTCTCGAAGGAGATCTGTAGTCCGACCTTTTCAGTCTTCTCTTTTAGGACATCGATTTGTTTTACTACAGTTTGCGTGTTATCTGTGAGAATTGCGAGATCGTCAGCAAAATCCAGAAAGACGATATCTAGTGCTTTGGCTTTCCTTTCTAATCAGATAGTTTTATAAAGTCTCTGTATCATCAGTGTTTTTGCTTATTCCTTCTTTTTCGCACATTACAATTAACATTATTTTTATGATAAATATTAAGAATCACTACGTTAGTGACGCTATCAACTGAAGCCACGCAGCGGGCTAGACCTTCGTACCACGTCTGGATAGACTGTAAGCATACAGCTAGGTGACTTGCGTCGCATGGGGCAGAAGATGTAGGAGAAAATATACCGCAAGTGGTGGTGGTGTCATTCATACTTAATTTGTATTTTCCATGTGTGTCGCCAGTAATAATAATAATTATTATTATAATTATAATAATAATAATTTCATTTATTATGTTTAAAGTGCCATCCAACAGTCATGCGACTAATAACAGGACGATGATGATAATAATAATAGTAGTAATAATAATAATTGCAAATATTAAGAATCACTACTCATCGTGTACCGCCAAACTATTGACTTTAGACGCATATTTTACTGATGAAACATTTTTCTAGAGACGTTATAAGGAGTCCTACGTAATATTTTTAGGTTAGGTTAAAGTTAAATTTGGTTAGTTTAGGTTAGGAAATGTTAGGCTACCTAATATAAACTGGCCTAACAACGTTTTTTTTTTGCGTAGGACTACTTCTAGTATCTCTATAAGTCCTACGTAAAATTTTTGTTAGGTCAGTTTAGTTAAGATTAGTTTCGTTTAGGTAACCTAACTTAACCTAACATAATGTTAGGTTAGGTCAAGTTAGATTACCTATCATAAACTAACATTATCTAATCTAAACTAACCTAATGTATCATAACCGAAACTAACCTAACCTAATCTTAAATAACATAAAACCTGACAGAAAAATATCAAGGAACAATTTTCATTATAAACTGTGTGTCTAAAATCAACAGTTTGGCCGGTATACGAGTAGTAATTATTAATATTTGCAATTATTATTATTATTATTATTATTATTATTATTATTATTATTATTATTATTATTATTATTACTAGCGGCACACGTGGAAAATACAAATTAAGTCTGAAAGACACCACCACCACTTGCGGTATATTTTTTCCTACATCTTCTGCCCCATGCGACGCAAGTCACATAGCTGTGTGCTTACAGTCTATCCAGACGTGGTACGAAGGTCTAGCCCGCTGCGTGGCTTCAGTTGATAGCATTACTAATGTCTGGCGTCGGTTTCAGGGAGAATGGTTAAGGGTTGGAGAGGGGTTGAAGGGATGCGTCGTGTCGCGCTTCCCCCTCGCTTGTTCGTGTCTGTGATGCATGACGTCATCCCCTACAGCCCTCAGAGGCGCTGCGGAATGTATTTGTCGGGGGCGCAGGGAAAGCCCGAGCACTTAAACACGCCAGGGGTTGAATAGGGGTGAGGAAGAGTCTTGGGAAGAAGGCGCGTGTGATGTGACGAAGCGAGGGCGGCACCCTGGCTAATGATATATGATGATGTCTGTGTTGGAAGACGAGGCAAGGAGCTGCGTGTACTCGCTGTCTGGGCCGTTACGACTCCGCAACTACTCTCTGACAAGACTTGCTGTCGTCATTGGCGGAGTTTACTCCACCCCCTCCCCCGAACCCTTTCACCAGACGAAACATTCTCCAAGGTGGTCTCCAAGACATAACGCCGGCAGAACATATCAGCCACGTACGGACAGTTGCGAATTTGCTTGCCAATATTTTGAAGGAACAGTGCTCACATGTACACAAGTCGTACATTGAAACTTTTTCTAACGGGGTTTCCAACTGTAATTGTAAACCCATAGTGCAGCTTAGGATCATTTTCACAGACGTAAGAATTGAAACAAATGACTACCTTAATTAGTTTTTTATTTTTGATACAAATTTCATACATTTAATACAATTTTAATTTTCGTACGTATGACAAAATTTTATCAACTTTGTGTTTGTGTAAAGCTATATTTTTTCTTTTCACATAGAGCAAAAACATTTCTGAATTAAAGAAATATAAATAAAATTTTCAATGTATTCACTTTATTATATTTTTGTTTTTCTTAGTTGTATTTTCCATTTATTAGCGAATTAATATACAATTTTTTTGCCATTTTTTCAGTGTTGAAAATGAGTAAGTATATAATCCCAAATCTACTGAATTTTTCAGTGAATACGATATATATATATATATATATATATATATATATAATTTGAGAGAATATATTAAATATGAATGACTCAGTTTCTTACAAAGAAAGTATTAATGATTATTTTTGATTACTGTAATTTTTTCAACAAAAATATTTCCTGAAATAGTAGCAAGTTATATTTATTATAATATATTTTTTCTTCTGATTAACACGCGTAAAAATGTCATATTTATACAGTTCTACAAAATATGTATTACAACGGAACGAAATAAATAATCAGTGTTTGTAATTAATGCTTCAGTTCTACAGCGAACTGTTACCAGCAGACGTCTGTGCTAGTCTCAGAGAGGGCTAGTTTACGAGAAGGGGTGGAGGGGGACGCTTGCCAGGAGGGAAGAGAATCGCGTGCAGGTCTGGCCGTGCTACAGACTGATTCACGAACATCATCTACGGCGGACTTGTTTTCACAGCAAGCAACGGATTTGTCTACTACAAAGTGATTTAAATGAATTCTACTGTAGCTAACTTAATTTAAATATTTGAAACTTCAATAGCATTGCTTCAAATTTACCTAATTTTGCAGTGAGTTAGTTAAAAAAATATTTTAAATTTTTATAGAAAAGAAATAACTAATATATATATATATAAATATATATATATATATATATATATATATATATATATATATATATATATAGATATATATAGATATATATAGATATATAATGTACAGTTTTATCAATAAATTTAATGTTTGAATGAAGATAAATTTTAAGTTAAATGAGAAATACGTTGGATGGAAAACATAAACCATTAGTAAAAACTGAACCCATACTTAGCTTTGAAAATTTCATAGGATATTATAATTTTATTTACTAGGTCTTTTAAAATACGCTACAGATGGCGTTGGCTAAAAGAACAAAGTATTCGTACTATATTATTGAGCTTAAAAACAGTGAGGGAGGGAGAGATCTAGGTCTTAAGGGCGTTCCAGAGAGAAAAAAATAATTTTGTATTTGTGTGAAACAGTGTCAGTTTTGTAAACGTTACTTGAGAGTACATTACCCTCGTACAGAAAAAAAAAGTTAACTCATCCAAATTTCCCATAGTGGCCATTCAAAGTTCAAATATGCATGTTTTTAGTTCATACGCCCCAGAAAACCAATAAATATAATAAAACGAAATAATTTACAGTAAAATTCCGTGTCACGGTCTAAGGCTCTAAGCATATAAAAACCCAATACATAATATTTAGTTATTTGTAGAGTACGCATTATTATTAATTGTATTATTATTTAAGTAAATACATAAAATAAATTATTATTTTCAAGTAACATACTTTAATTTACATGTCTAACAGATCTTACTAAGTTATTACATTGACCACAAGCCTCCAGGTGTTGTTACGCTACCGTGTAACTTTTTATTTGCTGCACACAAGCATTCTCTGCGGCATGTAATGACATTATTGACCTACAGGACACAATGAACGAGCGAACTGTTTGGCGTCTAGTCTGCTAACAGAAACAAACGCAAATTTTGCATGTTTTTCGCTTATAACTTAACGTATTACAGCCGTGTATATAAACTCAGAAACAACATTGTAGCATACAAATAAATTTTGAATCATAGCAATGTCGAAAATAGTTCATATAATTCTTACATCAGACGCAGATATTCAACCGCTCTGCGGAGTTTACATCTGGGTTTCCTTAAAAAGCACGCATAAAGAAAGAGATGACAGCTGAAGGGAGGGTAACTGCTATGTAATTAATTTACGTTTCCAGTTTCTCCGTTCGACCTCAAGAGGGTAAATATTGTGCATTCACTGAGTTAGGAATTTCTTCTCTTGAAGCTAGAGATGTCGCCCTAAAGTTCTCCTTTTGCTGTTTTAAAGCAAACAACTCAGAAACAGCACCGCCAGCCTCCAGCACATACACAATGAGCTCGCCTTATCCTACGTGAGTTTACTGGCAACCAATCCCCGCAGGGATTATTTAACCAGTGACACACCACGTATCATTCGTATGCTAATGCTTTTATAGATGACACAACAGAAATTGTTTCGTAAATAAAATAACGTTATTATCATCTCCCTTTTGAGATAAAAAATTCGTTACTACAGTAAAAAATACTGCTCAGACATAAAATATCTGATTTAGACCTAAATTCGCGTACATTTCCAACTTTTTAACGATAAATTTTAATATACCATTTGGAGATACGTGATTTAATTAACATTCATAACAATTTTTGTTTTATTTTTTGTCAGTATTTCTAAAATATGTTTCCCGTTTAGTAAATTAAATTTCGCTGGGGTCATAATTTCATACGAAATATATTTCCTAAGAATATGGTGATATTTCTATTTTCATAAAAATAACTATATTTTCAAGGTGAACAAGTATAAAATATAAAGGGAGTGAAAAGTTTCGCGACTGTAGTTACGATGTCACAAACTAATTACGCAATCGGCAATTTCCTATTTGTGGTTCCAAACGCAACTTGATATGGACTCATACGTGGAATGTCTTAGCAATCTACGAAATAATTAAACCACACTTCCACACCAAATTCCGTAAAATAACCATAGTCGTCTGTGGGCTTTGTCTCCGAGCTGTTAATTTAATTGCGGGTAATCAATGTAACTACTGAGTGACCCAATGCGTTCCAGTGGTGGCTCGTGGGTTGTTGGTAGGTAGAGCACAAGTTACCGAGAAGTGTACACTTCTGAGAACGCGGCGCCGTAAACCAATTACCAGGAAATATCTACTGGCTACGTATTGTGTTGTGATCAGTCACTAACAAGCTGCACCTACATACCAGCGTGTCTGTGGCTGTAGCGTCAACTAGCACACAACACTATACAGTTCTCTGCAACTTGTGCACTTCCTGGCAACAAACTACGAACCGCCACTGCAAACCGCTGTTGGCCTTTTAATTGCTGAGCGACTGTATAAACAATGGCGTATATTAAGACCGTTCAAGCGGTAACATTTTCAGCCCACTATACGAACGAAATGTACGCTTGTGATTTCATCTTCTTGTCTGTGTGTGTACGTGTGTTTTTGAGCGTGCGCAGTAAGTTTATATATATATATATATATATATATATATATATATATATATATATATATATATATATATAAACTTTTGAGCATGTGAAACCGATTTTCATCAAACTTGTCACACGTATATATTACACTTTCTTGACATTTGTGTATTTCTTTCGTGCCGCATGCATATTTCAAAATTGCAGCCTTTTAACACATGTAGGACAAAATAGCTACATTAAAAAACATGTTTTAGAATTTCATCACAGTAAACATTTACTATACTGTAAGATGAAAACGATGCTTACGTATTCTGTTTATGCTGTGTTTATATTTTTAAAGCGGCGGCCTTATTATGTATTTTATGAGTGTCTGGCATATCTGTGGAAATTATATTCCGTACTTCTTCAGATTAGGTACACATACACTACTTATAAAGGTGGTATTGCTTCAATGTAATTATTTCATTCGGTGTTTATGTGTTCTATGTAACAGTCATTTCACAATTTTTACACATGAAATATATGTAGATCCATGTTTATGAATATCATAAAATTCGATACACATAAGATGACTTTAATTTAATATTTTTTGTTTATATAATGTTTGTATTTCCATATTGGTGGCAATTATAACATTATTTGGTGAGACAAGATATTTAAACTTTTTTTTTTTACTTCAGAATTTTGTAAATCTCGTACACATATAGTACTTTGTAAGATGGCTTGATTTTTATGTATTTTGTTTACGTCGAGTTCCTTTTACAAAAATGGCGGTTATAAAACACGATTCGATCACACGAGATATCTGAGGAATCATATATCAGAATTTTATCAAACTATATTAGGCCTACTTAATAAGATGACTCGACTACTGTGTGTGTTTTTTTTTCGTGCCGAATTCATTACGTTGACCTTACGGGATATCTGAATAACGAATTTTCAGAATTTTGTCAAACTCGGTTTATATTTAGCACTGTGAAAGTTAAAATAACTTTAATGTATTTTGTTAAAAACGTGTTCATATTTACATAGTGGTGGCTACTTGAAAATTTTACCGTCACATTAAATGTAGGCCGCGGCGGCCGAATGATAATTATGATTATTTATATAATGATAACAAAAGTAGGAAAACACTTTAGTTTTAAAACAACCACTAACATTAGCAAGAGAACATTAACAGTAAGGGAACTGAAAATTCGTATCTGGTTTTGCGCAAGCTATCGGTCTCGACTAATAGTTCTTGAACGTACTTTCTGAATAAATTTAGCATTTACGCTTCCCGGTATCCACTAGCAATAAAGAAATTATTTGTAAATTATTGCCTTATAACTTTCTAAATTACTGTTCGCATAGATCAATTGTGATTTTTTCCTATTTTTATGGAAGATATGCAGCTCTTCTTAAGATCCTCGTTCCGCAGAAATTTTGGAGTATCGCATCTTCTATCTCCTGATGGTTTTTGAGTTTCTCCTCGGACGAAAACAGTCCTTAGATTAGATACGTCACTTTAAACTAAAAATTTATATTTCTAGAAATGTCTCACTATTTACAGTAACAGTCTAACCTGCTCGTCCATCTCTCACACGCAAATTCACCGTCCAACCAGGCTCCACCTTTCCCTCCGCCATCCACACTTGCCACTCTGGCACCAAACGATATTTGATGACCTCACCCAGCTCGTCGCAATCTACATCTTCACCAAAGTCACTAAGTCATCTTTGCTGCCGAGGTTGTCTCAGTCAATTAACACACATCGGTTAAACGCCACGATATCTCTCTTGTTCGGCCGACGCGAGTTATATATATATATATATATATATATATATATATATAGAGAGAGAGAGAGAGAGAGAGAGAGCCGGTCGCTACGGCGCCAAGATTACTTTCACGATTACGAGACAGAAGAAATAGGCTCCAGCATGATGTTTCCAGGTGTTAGAGCAGCATTCGATGATGGCCTAGGCGCGTGCTCTTTAAGTAGGGCTCATCTATAATGGCCGGTACTCACCTCTCAGAGAGCCGTAACGTTAAAGGGATTGGCAGGAGTGGCCGAAGTAGGCCCAGCGTTTCTCCTATAAGAGTCGTGGGAGAGGGAGAGGTTGGTGGGCGTGACTCGCTAAGTCACCTGCGTGCGCCTAGAGTGGTCTCGTTACAATTCTTTCACAGAAAACTCTAAAAACCTAATAAATAGCATATGAACTTATATCAGTTGCATCACAATTAATCACGAGAGACCAAACTAAATAGCCAGGACAATAAAAAAAACTCAGCTGAACACGATCAAAACTGCACAGACAATATTACTGGGATAGAGATCAGAAAACATACAAGGCTGGATAATACAACGATGACGTAACACACATAATATAGGCTAAAGAAAAGATGACAACATGGAAGAAAACAGAATTTCAAGACTCTTTTGTTTCTTTGTGTTTTATCTGACAAAATATTGTTGCGAGCCGTGACTGTCTGGCTGGGCGGTGTAGTGCGATACTGTGGTGGCGGAGCTAGGACACCCCCTTCCCACTCACTCCTCGGCGCCGTGGCTGTCGGGCAGGGCGGCGAAATTCAATACAGTGGCGGCAGCGCTAAAAGATCTCCTCGGGTGCCGCATGGATTGTATTACTCCATGATAACCACCTGCACCCAGTATCGTGTAACCGAGGAAAAATATCGTGATCTGGAATGATCCTGTTCCCTCTTTATCTCTCAGGGTGGTGCTTGACTTTGAAGCGACATCTTTCCAGGAGGTTGGAGAACAGAGACCTGCCGAGATAATTCGAGAAGTTGGGGTGTGTATATAAGGGGGTGCTGCAGCAGGAGCGAGAGAATTTTTGCTGGCAGGTGCCTAGTGTGATCTCAAGTGATAGTGACAAGTATTGGATTGCGACGACTGTTTAAAGGTGTCCAGCGAGTGGGACCGCAGCAAGTAGTAGGAAGAAGGTGATTCTAGGCCAGAAAGATTCTTCGGTATTATTTCTTTTGGTCCACCATTGTGAGTGACTTGTAACCTTTCTATATACAGAGAACTTGTGTTGATGTATGTTTTATCCTTTATGTAAATAGTAGTTATTTGTTCTGTTTGACATTTATTGTGATAAATCTTTATAGACATAGATATTTGTATATACAGTTGTAAATAAACTAGGTTAGCTTTATTTTTCTTTATTTTATCAAAGACCTCCATCTCCAAACGTACCTAGCCTGCAAGCTTGTATCAATATATTACGGAATTGTTGTCTATTTTCATTTTATGTGTATATTGAAACTGCATTTAATCTTGGCAAGTTTTCTTCTTCTTTTTTGTACTCTTTTTCAAGTGGTCTTGTAGGCCGACAAATTATAACCATTGGTTTTTCTCCATGGCTTCTCTTAACAACGTGCATTGTTGCATCTGTAAATATACATAAATATTCAACAGAGCGACAGTGTTTTCATATTGCTCTATGCATAGACTGGGGATCTTGAATGTAATATCTTATTTTCCTCTACTCGAGAGAGTAAATTCCAAAATAGGAATTGAATTATATTGTTACTTTTCTTTGATGAAGTTTAGCTGTAAATGTGCAGAATTGAACATGCTTTAGTAGTGTTCTTTTATTTGTTAAATGTGAAATTTATATTCTTTGCAGCTGATACATTCTAAAATTTAATTACTTTTACATACATTGGAATTATATATACGTACGTAGAGAGAGAACGAGAGAGATAATTGTAGCAATGCCAACTTTCTTCCCAACTATTTATTTTATTGCTTTACTTACCCTCAAACAGCACAAGACCTAGATAGAGGTACACGAAGGAAACGGGATAGGAGTCGGCCATGGCCTGTTTCAGGAACCACACTAGCAGTAGCGGCTCTAGGGTTGTTTCCAGGCAGGTAAGGCACAAGTTGAACTGAATTTGGTTGTACGCTAGTTGGCTCTACAGCCACTGACACGAAGGTGTGTAAGTGCCGCTTATTAATGACTTGTCACAACACAATACGTAGCCAGTAGATATTTCAATGCCATGGTTACACAGCAGCGCGTTCACAGGAATGTACAGTTCTCGGCAATTTGTACACTACCTGCCAACAACCCTGGAGTCGCCACTACTTATAGGTGATTCGGAATAAAGTGAGCACTCAAAAAAGCCCTGAATAATTCTATTTTCTTCCAGTTTTTATCTTTCCGCTGCATGTAAACATCAACATTGCCACGTGCTTTTATTTACGTAGGCTTGTACAATGTTTACAATTACATTAAACTGCTCTGAAAAATGTTATCTACAATATCTACTCATTAAATTCACGGATGCTGAATATATGCAATACCTACTCAGTAGTAATCTTAGTTATAAATACCTGCGAGTAAACGTCTTATAACACTGGATTCTCTGTGTGTACTTGAACGGCGCTATTACCGTTACAAATCTCGTAAATCAGTATATTCTAACTTTTAAACTGAAACCGCCACTAAAAACACACACGACACACGCAACTCAAGAATACAAGTTCCGTTCAGCATACTGCAATGAATGACGATGACGTAAAGAGAAACAATACCTAACGTATTTTCTTAATGTGTAAAACAGGGAAAAAATGCTGTTTTTATTTCCAGATAGGCTACTCAGACTGGCGATCATAAAACAAAACAACTTACATTACTAACGACTTCACGTAATTTACCAATGATATTCATAAACAGTCACTTCTAGTACTTTTGAATGTGTTTATCAGAAACCCATATTCATTACACAACAAACAAACAAACTGAATGACGCAAATCGCTTCCAAGCGGCGAAAACCTAACTCTGATGTCATATGTCGGTGGAATTTTAACTACTTCTGTGGCGCGAAGCATTAGCGGCGTCTGCCAACAACAATCGGCTCGGTTGCGTCGCTTTGTGCTTGCGCTAATTAAATAAAATTATACAGTCAGTTGGTATGTCAATAAGAACTTAAATAAACATTTTAAAGTATATTAAATACAGAGAGGTAGTTTGAATTTGATGTTGTTTCACTAATGCTGTATCCAAATAAGAAAATACACTGAACTACATGCAATTATTCGCTACCAACCATACAAACAATAATGTAACTGTTGTTAATGTTGACTTATATGCAGTAACGGCTAGTTATTTTTTTCAAAGGTTAAATCTTTAGTGCTCAGTTTATTCCGAATGACCTATACCAGCATTCGCATGAAGAGATTTCGGAAAACACTGAAAAACCGAAATCAGGATTATCGGAGCCGGGGATCAAGCCTGAGTCCTCGCGAACGTGAAGCGAGTGTTTTACCACTGATTCACAACGCTCGGTTAGCAAAAACTTTTGTCCTAAGTCACAAATATTTATATGTCAGTAGGTTATTAATAGCACCAGCCATACAATAAATTCTGCAATTTATTTTAAGGTCACAACTTTGAAGCAAAACTATTATCTGAAAATGCTTACGTCAATAACATATCAGAAAATCGATACCATACAATTTCTGTTTTCTGCGGAAGAAATTACTCCACCACAGCCCATTAAAACTTCTAATATCTTATTATTTATAATACTCGGCCAGAAGAAATTTAAGATAGCAAATAAATAATTTTTATGGTATTGTTTATTTTTCAGAGTATGAATGTCCGAACACAGCTTTTAGACGTTTATTTCCAGTGCATTAACAATCATCTTTCTTAAATTAAATTGTCAGGCTAACGGTACATAAATTTATAATTTCAGGATTTAGGTACAAAGCCAAATACATGCAAAACATACTTTATATTTCGAATAAACCCAGTTCTCAAAATTTCAAAGAATTAAAATAATATGAATAATGGATTTTACTCTGCCAGCAGTTACTCTTCATTACGATAGCCCGGTTTTTCCAGTAAACGGATAAATTAACTTTTAAAAATGTGATGAGGTTGTGATTAATAAATATGGCCTTAGTTACCTTTTTTTGAATATATACACTTTCTTTCAGTTGCGAATCTGGCTACCGTGAAATAATAAATTATTTAATGTTGCGCTATATGTCATTGGTTTGATAGTAAGTGATCACAACATCATAAGTAATGTTTACATAAATTTATACCTAAAATTTTAACGCCTTACTTGTGTCACACAATTGCACTATCTACAAACATAATTCGTATTTTAAACTCTGCCCCTGCACATTAAACAATCCAACACCTTGACTAGAAATGTTATTATACTCTGGCAACTCAAAATGGCTAAAAATCGCTTTTTTTCGACAACCGTATCTGGGAAAATGACAACAGGAATCGAAAGCTTCTCAGATAGAAACATGATTTTGATTTCAACCTACTTCACACTAAAAACCTAATTTGTTCGCAGCTTAGAGTCACAGTGGTAGAGCGACGAGTTTGTCGCGAAAATATTTTTACACCATTATTTCATTACCTTACGTCCAACGTAGGTAGCTACGCTTATCTGTAATTGGCAGAGAAAAATATATATTATTTGAAGTCGATTTAAAGAGAATATAGTGTAATTCACGAAGTTCGACAGACGATATTGACATTTCCAAACTGTATGATACTCAGTCTAGAATTTATATTTGTGATAAGTACTGTACAATACTAGAAACAAGTTCTACATGTAGTCACACTTAAGAATGTCTTTAACTTAAGAGTGCAAAAAACAACTCTTATTTTTAATAAGTACTGTGCATTATGAACTCACTGTCACAAAATGAGTTCTACTTATTTCGTTAGCATTAATAATTGTAGAAGTATTGCTTATTCACGTAAAAAAGTAGTATACAGCAAACTTTATCCATTGGTGACTAAGAACTCGTAGTAGCGAGGAGGTAATGTAAGAGATATTGCCATTCATATTGATATTATGTTCTATTTATATAAGCAAAATATATAGGTATCAAAATTATATTATAAGGCCCAAAATTTGCACGAAAAGAAACGGTAAAATAATAAATTCTGCAACCTTAGTTGCAAAACCATAACATTATTTTTTAATCTTGTTAAATAACTTTCAGTGTATTTTGGTGTGTTGAAACGATAGTTCATCATCATTGTATTACTGAGAATGACGATTTTTTTTCGAAGTGTCACGGACAAATCTGATTTAAAAATTACACAACGTTACATTACGACTATGTTCTGCATTTTAACATAATAAATTGAAAATCTTCAAACTCTACTTATAGCATTCAGAAACATGAATTATTATCGAAGAGAAATAATCACTTCATCGTAACGAAACATTTTCAACAATTTATTTACTAAACATAGGCCTACCCAGGCTTATCAGCATTACAACAAGCAAAAATTTGACAAATATTTGTCTGTACATATACGCAGATGGGGATATTGTGGTTTACATAGCACACAGAAACTAAGCCCACTCACGTTTTCATTTACAAAATAGACCACACAAAAACAACTGCTTTGTAGCGGCTACCAATTATATTGTCAAATAAGTCCCTGTCAACCACTATGTGGGGAAAACCAAATTTTCTGTACTGTTCACTAAGCTGTTTGTTGGTGTTTACAAAATTATAAACTTACCAACACAAAGTTTTGTGGACACTGAAAAATATTTTAGGTTCACCACAAAATTATTTGGTAGGGTCTATGTTACAACATAATTTGTAGCCACTACAAAACTCTTTTCTCTTTGCGCACCAATAGCATGATAAAATGCACTCTGTTACAGCTCTATGTACGCTATCATAACTGCAGTTTGATATATGATCGAGCACATTTTTAGAATTTACGATAAAAGTGCATTTTATTTTTATACAGTAACAACCGTACAATTAACACATACTTAAAAGAACATGCAAAACGTTCATTTCATTGAAGCGAACGAGAATATTTACGTAAAAAAACCGAAATGCGAAAACAGGAATAATATTCTGGAAGCTAACAAGACGATAACGAAAAACGCGTGACACTGAATTTTAGTACAATAGACCTTTTTATCACATCATTTACAAAAAATGTGCGCGAAACCAGTTTTGCGATACGTTATGTTGCGTGTTCGTAAGCAAACCGCGTTCATTATAAGAGGTGTTACATAATTCACTACCATAGGTGTTCTTATGGTAAAATTTTCTTATCGCAAAATATGCAATTTTTCTTACTAAAAGCATTTTTTAACAAGTCGAGTATTGTGAAGTAATTTTTATTATTCCACGGTTTACAAACTTCTGAAACAAAAAAAAAAGTAGACACATTAAATGAACGTGTTTTGCCACCTGTATCGTTATGAAAGTTTGAACATGTGTTAAAATTAAAGCTTCTAAAAGTGGAACTGGCATTCAAATGTAACTGAACATTAATTTCAACTGGATAGCTTGTGTAAATTAAATATAAGTTCATTTGTGTTGTGCTAATACTAATATTGTGGCGTTACTTTTGCAATATTTCATGAAGTTTAATCTGGTCACAAATAAGTACAGCTTTAAGAAGCACAACTATATGATGTAGCAATTTATTAATTCGTTGTTAAAATAAGTTACGTTTGCAGAAGAAACACTAACGTTCTTCGTAAAATACAACGTATTTGCGTAAAAAGTCTCTGACTATGAACTTCAATTTAGAGTACTGACCCAGCAAGGTTGTGTAAAGTTAAAACGTTGCACTCGAATTTTGAAGGATCCGTATTCGACTACCGGAGCCGGCTTTCCTAATTTCGGTGTTAAATAGTATCCCGAAATCGCTCCTGGAGAGTACTGGTTCCTTTATATAGGCCATGGCCTACTCCTTCTCCAATTCCTGTTTTTTGTAACTAAACGCTGTCTACGAGACGCGAAGCTACTAAAATAATAAAAATATTAAAATAAAACTAAATTATGAGTTTTGCTTATACCATTTCATATTCCGAATTTCTATAACATGTCACATTTGATATATCATTTGGCGCTCTCGTATCTAATTTAGTTACATACGTCTGATGACATTAATTTTGTTACGAATATTTCATATATATTTTATCATAAATCACACGGGGTTATGAACGAATTTAGCTATTTATTTATTTTAAGCGAGGCTATAAATATGAGGACGAAACAGAGTTTTTCGTAGGTCAACAAATTTATGCAGCGGAAGTTCCGGTCACATGCAGCGGTGGTGAGCTCGCAATATACGGGTTTCAAACGGATATTCGTATTTAGTTCATTTCGGAATATTGTCTGCGCTGAAATATAAGTAGTTCGATCATTCTGTAGCATGCCTGCATTTCGTTTGTACAGTCATAAGTTCAGTTAAGGCCAGCTGCGCTGCTTACGGACTTTAAGTTGAATAGTTCATTATCTATTTCAGGCGACTGCTGGAGTATATCTCTTATGGTAATATCCCTAGTCTAAATCAAGATTACTATAGTCTGTTCACCATGAAGTTAGCACTGCTTTTTTCAGTCATTTTGTTTTCATCTTTACTATTTTAATACAAAACATTTCAAGAAACTGAAAACCGTTGTAAACGTTCCAACGCTCTAAAAACAACAACACTGGTCCCAATTAAATATGGCTTTTGGTTTTTATAAAATATTTAGACTACTCAGTTTACAGTCTCAAACATTTATTGTAAAGTTTTGCAACATTACTTAGCAGCATTGTATCAAACATTGAGTATGATAGGTGTCACATAATGGTCAAATAGTAAATAAACATGTAAACCAGAACTATGTAATGTCTTGCATTTGGTGATAACCTATTCGAGCTACCCCTCTGAGAACAGGACAAGTATAAAATAAGTCTTTGACGCTGCTTTTTATGCGTTTCGTATTGATTGCCACATACATAAATGCTTATGGACCACTGGAACATTTCGCAACTCTAGTCTCGTAACCTTTAATTGTCCAAAAATTAGGTATTTTTTCAGGGCTATATATCACACAGGCCGTACACCTGTGTCCATTACAAAAAAACGTAAATATAAATTACTATGCGAAAAGGACGCCGACACCCTATTTGTGAATTAAGTAAGTTTCATAATTTTTTGTGGATTGGTAATCTATCATGCATGGTAAAAATATTGCCTTATGTTTTCACTCTAAAACTAATATGAATTTTAGAAATTATGGTTTTTGTTATCTACAGAATTGGACATTATTGAAAAATACAGCGTTGTTATACCTCTAAAACGGTGCCGTGTGCGGTAAAAACATAATGTGGTGTTTGTTCATTTGTAAATTAGATTAGCAATTTTTAGAGTTGAAATAAAAGTGTTGGTTGTTTAAATTTTTAATTTTTAATGCTATTCAACCCATTTCTTTTCATGTGGTGGGTTTTCATCCAAATCCAACTTATTTTTTTGGTTTGTACGTCGTCGTTTAGAAATATGCAATACTGTGTGCATGTGAGCTTTGCTGTATGCTCTGCTTTGTCGATGGTAGACATTCAAATTTAGCGACGTATTTCTAACATACGATACCATGATTAACATTTGTTTCTGGGACAATATCGCTGCAGCTTCATTTGAGATTTGAAAGAAAACGATGAGTCGTAGACAGCTGAAACAAGAGAACCTTATTTGTTAGACTGGTAATATTACTCACTAAACAATCTTCAAATGTTTGAAAATCCAAACGGTAAAAAGTAGTATGCAATTAGAGGAAAGTCGTCATTGATTTTTGTGGAAGCAGTATTTGCTGCTGGTTTGAAGATCCGAATAGCCAAAAATATTGTTTTTATGTAAATGCGTTTCCCATACTATGAGAAAATACGGTTTTAAAATGTTATAATTATACCTCATTTCTCCCTTAATATTAAGTTATGTGAAAAGTGCAAAACATGGTTTCTTCTAATTTTTCGTGAGGAATACGCATGCGGGGTTTGTCCCCGTATTTAATAAATAACCCGTTTATTGCAAAAACATTAACATTTTTGAATATGTTGGCCATAGAAGAAACAAATCACTACATCATACATCCGTGTTGCAGTTCGCTAAGTTCTATACAACCGAGAAGCATTACTTCTTAAACGATAGTATAACAGAAGCTTCGGTTGAACATTTGTTTTCTACGTATACGCTGAAAGATTTGCGCAAGTCGTACGATAGATTTCCCTTGCGCAGTCGTGCACGTGAATTTTACTGTACAGTGTGGAAACTTCCGGGTTTAAGTACAAAAACGTTTAGAGAAAGTTCACTACTGTAAGTGACTTTTTCGTATTATTGCTGTAATTTTATGTTGGTCAAAGCGAAATAAATAAATATGCAATGCGAAGAGCTCCCGAGTGAAAGCGTTTTGCACCCCGGATGCAGTCTCTTGTTTCTACTGTTTTTGAGATATTGATTTTTTTTAAGCTTAAACGAGAGAAGATATCAAAATCTGTTTCCAGTTTTGTTCAAAATGGTTTTGCCGTAACAGCAATTATTTTTCAAAACAAGAAATTACACCGTTCCGATTAAAACGTCAATTAACCAGAGTTGCGTTAGTTACATTATTAGTAAAAAGCATAGTATTTCTACCTTGGAAAAATCTGCCAATATGGAGAACATTATTTGGAACCAAACTCACAAACACGTTATAGGTATCTACTCTCGTTTGAGCGTAAAAAATTAATATTGCTAAAAAAAAAACAGACAGCAGTGCCTTAAAATTGGGAGTCAGTAGTCATCAGCTTACCCCGGAGAATGGCATGTAATGGTGACCTACAATGTAAAGACGCCGAAATGAGAAGAGCGAAGTAAACCAAAGATCTCAGAGAAACCAGCGACATCGTCCAAAACGAATCCCACACGCGAAAATCCGGGGATCGAGCCCTGATCGCCTTGGTGAGAGGCAGGTACTACGACCACTGCGCCAACTGAGGTTCCACCTGCCCGTACGTTGACCGACAGTATTGGCTGATGCTTGAGTCGATTCCTTCGCGAGGATTGGGATCTATCTGCCCAATGTATCCTGTGAAAGTTCACATTATCTGAGGTAAAGCCCACTTCGTCAGTAAGACGTATCCTCGAAATGAAGTGTTTCGTCTTTATCTCACGTGTGTAACAATCACTCGCTCTTCTGTGCCATTACATACAATATTTATATTACCATATATCGAAGCTATAAACGGAACGAAGACAGATCTGTAAAAAAAATACAAAAGCATTATTTACGATTGTATAACACTTTATAAAATTCAAAATTTGACAATCTTTTCTACACTGTTAGAAATCATTTCCGTGAAATTACGGAAAAGTACATACTAAAATTATCCAGAAATCTTCGTAAAGTAACGGACACACAGTTTTCTTTTGAAACAGAATCATCTGTAAAATTACGGACATTCAATTTTCCCCCCAAAAAATTGAATTTCTTTAAAATTCTGGCACTCTGTTTACCAGAAAAACGAAATACTTATATTTACCACGTTTTCTCGAGATCCTGATGTACCATTCAGTAACATGAAAAGTTTCTCCAATTTGCCGTGATTAGATCCCGCGACCACATGATTCCCAGGAAGACACTCTAACCATTGTTCCACAGTGACACGATAATCAGGAAATGAGTTCCATGCAGAGGTAAGAGAACATCTTTATAAAATACAACTTTTGTTTTTGACATCCTGATTTTACAGAACTTCATTAGTATGACAATGAGAACAATATTTTAATGTATAGAAATAAATAACTTTAAAGACGCATACCCGCTGGTAAGTTTTATGTAGTGTCATGCATGGCCGCCCACTGCAGGATAGATGAAGCGAGGAGAATATAAGATGTCTGGGTTTCCTCGGAACACTTCAGTCACTTACAACTTCTCTTCGCGGCAAAGCGTGGACGATCAGGAAGCAGTGCTTCGCTTCTGTTATCTTAGTTGGACTTGTCTTCTCTTCGTTTCGCACCAGTGTGCATTTGCATTAACTCCAGGAGTTATAGTGATGATTAATACCAGCATTTTTAAAGAAACGCAATAAAATATGCTTTAAAATTGTAGAAATATACCTCCATGAATTTATGGAAAGTTACAGTCAAACATCCGTAAACTGGCAATACGGACAAACTTCCGTAAACAAAAATTACGGAAGCCACTTCCGGATACTTACAGTAATTTTCTGTAAATATTTCCATGAATTTACATAAATGTTTAACACTATACATAGGCCAACTTCAGGAACTAATATTATAATCACACGACAAAAACAAATTATGATTTATGAAGCTTCAGTCTATTTACCAAGACACACACTAAAAAGCACTTTTCGGAACACTTGTTAGTAGATAGGTTTGGTATGTGCACTTTGGTGTCGCGTGTCGCCGGTGCTCGGTGCCTCGGCGGCCATCTTGGATTTTCCCTCAAAATTTCCCTTTTTCCCTCAAAATTTCCCTTTTCCCTCAAAATCTGCTCATTTTGACTCAAAATTTCCCTTTTTTCCCTCAAAATTTCCCAAATTTCCCTCCAACCACCGAGTCATTGACCCAAAATCGACCTTGACCCTCCGGCTGCTTAAAGCGGCAAATTGACTCAATTTCGCGAGTCAGCTCGAGGCTGACACAGGGAGCCGCCATTTTGCAGACGCGGCCATCTTGTCTTCTGGAAGGTCATGCTCTATCATTCCTTCTGGGAATTGGTCTAGAACATTTGTCATGGCAGTCGCCATCTTGTATTCTAGATTTAAATGACTGGAATATTCTTATTATTTTGATATATCATTCTAATGGTGGTCATCATCTTGTCTAGCATATTACTTTATCATGCTCTATCATTCTGGGGACGATTGCCATCTTGTATTCTGGAAGGTCATGCTCTATCATTCCTTCTGGGAATTGGTCTAGAACATTCGTTAGGCCATGGCAGTCGCCATCTTGTCTTCTAGATTTAAAT
>PNEQ01124605.1:0-12525 GCA_003012365.1 Medauroidea extradentata
TCCACAAATACTTAGCTGCCTCCTAACCTAATACTGTATCTTGGCCCAAATAAACTATTAAAAGTATTAGGATGGCGCTCAAAACGAAGACTTAATTGAGCGACGCGAGTCACGAACGTCTACATTACTCCATATCCTGGCCAAGACTCCCCTTCTCTTACCCTTTCGGCTATCTCTAAAGCCACCGTGACGTCATAATAACGAGCCTATCTAGGCATAGTGGGTAGAGATTATACAAAAAAAACTCTAACCAAAACGCGAGAAAAACAAAAAAAAAAAACTAAACTAAAACTAACCCTTAGGATGTGAATCCTAACGTAAATAAAAATAAATAAATAAATAAATAAATTAGCTAGCTAGCAGAAGGGTGCATTCATTAACTAACGGCCTAATTCAGAAAACTAAAACAAACGTTCATTAACTTGCTTACTAGCAAAAACAAAAAAAAAAAACTTAAATTAATTACAATCCAAAAAAAAATTAAGAAAACACTAACCTACAATATTATTATAAAAAAAAATCTATCTTTCTATAGCGAAATGCTATACTATCAGAGTTGAAAGAAAATATGTCTACCACAGTTGGTATATTCTCGTATGTAGTGTATCTCTTATAGTCAGGGGATATAGATGTGCTGCTGTCATTCTCTTCACCATCTCGTCAGATGGCTTGCAATTACTGCAACAAGCATAATTTTTTTCTTTCGTCAAGACTCCGAGTATATAATTACAATGAAAATAGCCAGAAATCCAGTAGGTAGTCAGATTATGGTACATTTGCGTGCCATGACAGCATCGTAATAGTACACGGTACACCAGGTCAAATAATGTTACAAGTACCATGAAAATGGCTCGTCCAACAACACTGTCTCTGCCGCAGCTCTCTTTTATACCCTTACTCTTGAGGGCGCGGTCTACCACAATTTTCATCACCATTTTTTTAATTTTTTATTTGTACCAGATATTTTTTTTTCTTATTTTAGACACAAAATGTGACTAAATTTGACTCTTGTGAAATTTTTTTATCTCTCACAGTTTTCGCGTAATGGCTTGTTAAAGATATATTTTTGCATGTTTCCGTTTTAACGACTAGGCTACACTAAAACCAACTGAAATACCAAACTCAAAAAAATCACAATGGATAAAGACATTGCAGGCTACAATGACATGCTCATGAAATTTAAGAATAAAAATTATTTGAATTTTAAAAAATTACTGAAACTGAAAATAAAAATTTAAAAAGTTCAATAAGTTTTTCAAAAATATAAATGGCCGCCACGCATCGCAGAAAGGTAACATGAGCAGCAAAATGCACGTCGAACCTCCTTACTCTTATCGCTGCTGTATCAGCTTGCACTGCTTTCCGATTACCGTTGCGTCACAAAAGATAATACGAGCCATGCAGAGTAGTACACGGAGGTCTCTTAGCTCTGCCGCCACAGTATCATCTTACACCGCTCAGCCAGACAGTCGCGGCTCGCAACAATAAATTACAACTGGCAACCAGATACGGGTACTACGTCAACGTAGG
Source organism: Medauroidea extradentata (assembly GCA_003012365.1). NCBI lineage: Eukaryota > Metazoa > Arthropoda > Insecta > Phasmatodea > Phasmatidae > Medauroidea > Medauroidea extradentata. The sequence continues at coordinate 1,531 of PNEQ01124605.1, forward strand.
GAGTCATATTTTTTTGTTTTGCAGCAGCGATTTTTAGTCCTTCGGTGGATTCATTCACTAAAACTTCGTGCTCGTGTATGGTACATACACGCAAGACCAAATGTCTAGAGAACAAAGAAATTCGCGCTTTTATTTGATGACAAACTACACTTTTTTTGTCCGGCACATGACACAGCAGGATCTATAGTGTCATTAGCCACGATGCCACTATGTGATGTCATTTACGTGTGTACACGCTGTACATGATATTGGTAACTCTACCGTGGAACTTTTCGTTATTGGTCAGAAGCGTCATCTGTAGCGGAACACGATATTATCGGATAAAGGGATTTACACAATAGTGCGATGCTGCGACAGCGACACTGCGGTGAAATTGACTAGCCAATCAGAGGGGAATTCGCCGACGACGGCGATACGTACGGCTGCAATATAACAAATTCTAGCGCTTCTGCGATAGTCGCTTGCGAACAAGCACAAGAATATTGTAAATAAAGCAGCGTGACTAAGAGGAAGAAGAATAATACCATTGTAAACAAACGACAGAAGAGGACGTAGATGTGAAAGTTAAACGATTTCGGCAAGATGGCTAGTTTGGGAGAAATGTTAATCGACCAAGTTCGTAAAAGATAATTAATTTATTAATCTGTTGATAGGAATTACACCCCATCTAGTGTTTACTGTTCAATAATATGATAAGGTATAAATGCTTTCCTCTGTCTAACCATCGCATTATTTCCGTTTATATCCTCCACGACCTCCTAGAACAAACCATAACAGCGCCAATTTAGGCCTTCATTTGTCTCATATACTTTTTATTTTGCTGACAGAGGCCGCTGTTATGCATGACACGCCACGCCACTGTTGTAGTGTTATGCAATCAAGTGATGACATTTCGCATGCGCCAATCGCAAATCGCAGCCGCAGCATCGAACTGTCGTGCAATGTCCTTAAGGATGTTATGTTCAAGAGCGATAGTCATAATTTTATGTTTGTATGAAATAGTGTTAATTTTGTAAACGATACTTGTGAGTGCTTGTTTTCTCTTATGAAACAATTTTAGCTGGCGTAGTTTTCTCACAACGGTGCGTCAAATTCAAAATTGGCATGTTCTGCTGCCATGCAAATAGTGAAAACCAATTGACTTATCTATGTGAAATAACATACTATGGGCTTCGTAATAAAACATTTGAAAAAAAAATTCCGAGAACTGTTTTTGTATTTTAAAAAATTGCTGAATTTGCAACTTTTTTCTTTACCTTTGCGATTTTTTTAAAATTCAAAATATAACGTTGAGGTTTTTTTTTAAATTTGTTATTGCCTAGCCGATGTAAGTTCACAGTGAATTATTTTGTTTAAGAAGGTCAGTTGGTTTTCACTATTTGCATGGCAGTGTAACAAGCAAATTTTGACTTTGACACCCCGTTATGAGAAAACTATAAGAGCTAAAATTGTTTCACAGAAGCAAAATGTGCTCACAAGTATCGTCTACAAAAGTAACAATATTTCATGAAAATATAAAATTATTATTTTATGGCACTTGAACACCCTTAATGATAGACATCGAATGAGTGTACAGCTGATTGAAGTCTGGTCTGCTGGCGGAAAACAACGCTAATTTCACACGTTTGTACTAATCATGAATGAGACGTAAATTTCGCAAGTTTAGTGACCTGCAGGCAGTCAACTTTCCTGTTGATTTTCAAACTCCGACTATTTATTAATTGGCTGCTGTTCCAGCACGCAATTTCACCCAGTAACTAGAGATAAAGGTCAGAGAATGTGATTTATCGCGGGAAAAGTTCACAATTTGCTAGGCTTCAATGTATTGTATTCATTTCTGACTCTTGTATTTCGTTACTGGCGAGTCTCTACTTGACTGGGCCAATGATAACTCTGGTGCACTACTACTGGACGTCTGTGATTCGTCTGTAAACAACTAGACTGTGCCACATAACCGTCGGCCAATAATACATGACGCAGGACGCTACACTGATTTGCATAATACGCTGGCAGAATACATTCTCGCGATTTTCCACCATTTTTAACGATGGTACACCGCGAAAATGTTTTGTACCAACATACCCTTGAAAACGCTGTAGTTTCTTGCAACATATATGATTGTCTGATGTACGTACGTCTGACACAACAAAGGTGATCCGGGTTCCCAAATTTATTCAAAGAGGTATTCGTGCCGGACGATGACGCTGGCCCGCGGGTTTTTTTTTTCTTCGGGGATTTACCGTTTTCCCCACCCCTCCATTCCGACGCAGTTCCATCCTCACATCAAGTCACCCCTCGCATCGCCAGCGTTTAAGGGGCATTGATCCCTACCACCTTGGATTTATCTGTTTCTTCTCTATAACTTCTGTTCCAGTCGATGCATCAAAATTTTTGTCACGACAAGACATAGATACAAACTTAATCGATTTTCTGTAATGGCTGGAACCATAATATATTCATTATTATGCAACGGGAAATAGCTAAAAAGGAAAAATTGCTTTATTTACGGGAGCGACTACAGAGGCCGCAATATTAACAGAAACAATGCCATATGGATTCCAAAAAGTGAATGAAACAATAAATTATGCCTTGTCAGCGTGAAAAAAGTAAAACTATGTGTCTATTCCCTGATTTATAAGAAAACCCGTAAAACCGATCGGACAGGGATCAATCCTCCTTAAGACCTCGACGTTAAAGGGAGTCCTCGACTGGCGCATGGATGGTGTTGCAGCATGTCACACGTATTCTTTTTTACGCAAAACCATTTAACTTTTTCATATTATGTTTATCTAGGAAAAGAACACACACTTGAAACTATGCTTCTGTGTTTTAAAAAATTCAGCACGCCTGTTAGAAACATGATTTTCGGGCCTCTCAAAATGGCTAAAAACGATTTTTTTTTTCACTGCTGTAACTCCGAAAAAATTACCTGAATTCGTAAAGTGCAAAGTATTGGCATTTACTTCATATTATTCAAAAATAAAATGATGTGGTCACCGCTTAAAGTTCCGTAGGAAAAAGACTACAACGAAAATCTTGCACCCAAGTTTGTCGCGCTGCGAATAGAGGCGGTATACTTCTCGTCAAGCGTGGGACGATGGCTCTTATAGCTATGCTGTTTCCCACGCGTCTAAGGTGGAAAATTCGAAACCGGCTAAGACTCGTCTTAAGTACTAACCAAAAGCTCTTAATTTATCACAGGAATGGTAATAGGAACGTGTGGACTAGTGGCGTGGGTGTGTTGCATGGTGAAGTGTACTTCTCGCTCGACATCTGTACAAATTCCAAGAGTTACCTATTATAAGTGGCACCACACTTGTACTTCGCCACTACCGATAGCCAGCTCATGAATTTGTACAGACGTTGGTCGCAAAGTACAACATACCTTACAACAACACACCCACGCCACGCCACTAGTGTGGACGTTTATAGTTTACTTCTCTTGTCTACCACACTGGCCTCGTGCCACGTTCAACTGCCGTGTCACGTGCCCGCGATCTTTCAATTAGTCTAGTCCACCCTGCCGGTGCTGGGACTGTCACTGTAAACAGTCCGCACATTTGCATCCGCTAATCACGTGATTGATACCTCTCTGCATTGCGCCAGGAAACTTTCCAACCTGGGACTGTCCGTGTAGAACCGGGAAGGTGGAACCGACCAACATAGGTTGGCTTCGTCCTACACTCTAAAAATTGTTATTATAACAATTGGAAATAATTTCTTTGCATGTTTAGAATCTCTGAAAAACTACAACGATTTTCCTTACAAATTTATTTATTTGTAAACTTACAAATATTATATTTGTAAAAGCTAGGAAAACTTAGTTTACTAAAATCACGGGTTTGTCAGATTTACACAAATCACATACTCTCTGATATGCACTTTTTTTCGGGTGAAGTGAATATTCAAATTACTTATGCTGCAAATATTTAAAATACAGGTTAGATCAATGAACTGTACTGTACATATAATACATATAAATATAAAACAGAAAACAGTATTTAAGTCAATGCGGTCTGGGGTAATACGCGCTTTAACCTACTGTAGTACAAGGAAGCAGGCTCGAAACCTTATGTTTCTACGAGTTTTTAAACTCTGTTTCCAAAGACATTCATTTTAAATGTACAATTTTTTTAAATTTATTCAGCGCTTTGTACACAATTCGCGACTGTCCTACTGGTGACGAGTTACTTCAGTAACTAAAGCAGTCAGTATGGGAGCCAACTTGACAACACTGATTGATATTCTGGTGTCCAGAAGTTTGATTTTAAAGCGGTGTGTTGGATATGAGTTTGCGCCGGACCATAGCCGTCTGCAATGGAAGCCCGCGCACCCTTTGATGTGGCAACTGGCAACCCTAGAAACAAAGATCCACAATACCAGAGCTTCGTGTTTTACCACGGCTATGGTTTTCCTTCTTGATTTGTCTGTAGAAGGTAGACGAATCATCTGTCATACAAACAGACAGACATTGACGTGAGAAGTGCTTGTAAAATGACCCTTGTTTGCAGTACTGCAACATCGAAGATTGAGATTTTCCACTGGAGAAGGGCCTATGAAAATATGAAAGATAGTGTTGTGTATACATTGTGTTGTAGGTTAAGAACTAGTTTAACAACTGCTTGTCAAAGCTTCTGATATTTGAAAACATTAGGAACAAAATAAATCATGAGTTAAATTACCTTAAGGCTGTAAGTGGCTCGAGCATAGAATGTTTGCCCAATCGATGCTGCCTTTGGTTGAGTAGTCAATATTAACCAGTAACTGACAGCACAGGCTTCAGGACTTCTAACAAGATTCCTATTGTCACAGATTTCTTCAGAGCGTGGTTTACAAACACGTTAGTCAATCGTAAACGTCAAATAAATGTAGAGAAGTTTAAAACCTAGGTTGTTCTTGGTGATACCAAACACTCACATGAACATTTTAAGTTTGATGCCAGTATCAGTCAGTACAGTGAAATGAGAGGCGTGTCTGAGCAAGGACACGCTGCCAATAATCACGAAGCTGAGCTGCAGATGGATGTTCACGTTAAGCGTTCAAACATAATAGTGCAATAAACTTTTGCGACAAACTACTCACCGCTTCTACGTGGGAGGCACTAAATAGATGGCACGTTCTTAAGGCTTCGATCTTTAGTTTAGCAGTAGTCTCGGAAATACTTTTTTTAACGCCAATTAATACATATATAAAGAATTCATTCTGGCAGTTTTAACACTTATATGTCATCGTTTGTATCAGAATTTTTCTGTTGCAATACACCTAACAGATATTTAGATTTTTGCCCTTGAAGTAGCACATATTTTGTTGTCAAAATAAGCCAAAATGACGCCAAATAATTTTTTTGCTTGCAAACGGTACGTTATTAAAAAAAAATGCTCTGGCAAAATTGTGTATCGTATGACTGTACACAGTCTCAATTTTTTTCAAAGTATTTGGTTAAAACATATTTAAGTTATTAGCAATTGTTTGAAATAAATTAATAGTCATGGCCTTAAGCCCACTACGTACTGCTCTTAAGACTTGAAAGGACGCAGAACAATGACAATTACGCCTCGTGTTGCTATATCACATTGACATTTCTGCTATTTATGTTCAGTTAATTACTAACATGTACGATATTTTTGTTCAGTTAATTATTAACATACACGCTATAAACACTTACACTGTGTAAAAATGAGTAATCTTTAGTTAATTGGTGCAATAGTATCAAATGACTTAAGCCACGAGCTTGTCGCGAAAAGATTATCGCACAATTTTATTTTAATGCTTTACGTTCACGTTCTGTTTCGTGGTTATTGGCAGCAAGTCTTTGTTTAGACACGTCTCTCTTGACTGCAGCAATCAGAATAATGTTTTGTGACAGTATATACGTCTGTGATTTGCCAGTAGAACCCTAGGGAAAGAGAGGGTTAAAACATCCAATCACTGAGCATCAAGCAGAGTTGCAGATTTATACAGAAATAATTTAAACTAAATGGTGCAAAAATCTTTCCACCACAAAATCGTGGCACAATGACAAAATCAAACCGTTACTTCTTTTTCAGGAAGCGTATTAAAATTTTTCGTACAAGAAACTCTGTTCATATACAGGAGGCTGCTCACACATCTTTACGTGTTTCAGCACTTGGGATATCATTGATGATCTGTTGAACACCATTACAAAACCATCATTGTTTACATAATGTGTTTTTGCTTAAAAAAAAAAAAAACAATTTTGTGTATATTCGCACCAAATGTTGTTATTTATTATAACACCTATAATAAATACAAAATGTATATTTTTAAGCTTAAATAGTATTAACCAGCCAATACCATCGACCAGTTGAAAAACAAATTTAATCTTTAATTTTGTTGTCACCGTATAAAGGCTAAAGTGTGTAAAGTGTGACTAAGAACAATTAATTTTCAGCACATTCACACTGTCTTTTTCGTTTCTAACTAGTTATGACAAGCTATAAGTAAGTGTTTTAGATGCACTGTCTAAATTATACAATTACACTTTACAACAGGGAGAGAAACGTTATTGTCATAAAAAAAATTATTTTATAGGTTTTCTAGAAAATGAAGTAAAAATAACATACGTTGTTTGGAAGCTACGCGTATATAGGAGTTTTCATTAATTACCTATTTTCAGGGTTTGTAACAGTGAAATATATTGCATTTAGGTGGATTATTATTATTTTTTACTAAAGTTAGGTTTCTAAAATAGGAATCGTTTTAATTTTACTTGTTTTTAAGATAAATGTATATGATAAAAATAGTTTCGTTTGATAAAAATATGTAAATTTACACTTTTTCGTAAGTTAGAGAGGGACAACCCGTCAAAATTCTAATTTACAGTTATTTTAGTTAAACAGATAAGACCATATTTCATATTAAGCGTTGACTCACTCACCAGAGTTTGGTATGGTGGCAATATTACTCCATTAAAAGCGCAGTTGCTAACATCATCATTCTTCATTAGGAAGACGGATTTTTCGCCCAATTTAAGTGAAAGAATGTTTTAAGCTGTAAGCGGTCTATACAAACGGCTTACGAAGCAACATTAATAAATATACAGGAAAATGTCATTTTCTATAAACGTTTCTGGATTAGCTATTGTTCGATCATTCCTTGCGTTAAATTATAGAAAAAGTCTGATAGGAAGGCAATGAGCAACATATAATTAGACCAGTGAACTAAAAGTCATTTCCTACCCCAGAGCCCTGACGTGAGCATATGTAGGGATTTACTTGTTAAATTGCATTAGGCGAAGCTTTTAGTCACCCAAACACTTATATAAATATAAATATATATATATATATATATATATATATATATATATATATATATATATAGTGTGTGTGTTTGTTTGTTTATTTATTTATTCATTTGTTTATTCCTGTACCAATATTTTCCTCTTTTCGTCGCAGAAAATGGGAAAATGGTTTGTCGGAAAGCGATATTGTGAAATGTGACTGAGTCTCACCTAATAAAATTTAACATATTAATCTCTAAACTCTCTCTCTCCAGAACTCTGGAGCAGGAAGCACTCCAAGGACAACTGTGCAAGAGCGTCTGTAATTCTAAATATTTTTCCCGCTACAAGATTCTCAGAATACGTACAGTTATTTTTGACATTTCTTGCTCTAAATGTTTATCTACTACACCATTTTAGGTACTAAATTATTTCCATATTATATGACATTTCTTGGAAGGTAAGAAAGAATGTGTTATTTTTTATCTTCATACAAACGTAGCCTAATATAATATGAAAGTAATTTAGCATCTAACAATGTACACAGGTGTTCTAGACTAACCTCCAGAGCTTGAAGTTTCAAAATGTTGGTATGCTTTCAGGAATACTTGTGGCGGGAAAAATATTTTAAATTAAAGATGACCGTGCACCATTCCTCTTAAAGCATTTCAATACGAGATTTTCAGAGACGTTCATTTTCCTTAATAATTCACCAAGGTAAACGTGGCACTTATGTTTTCGTAATGAATAAACTGACCGAGTTTAACGGTTGAATGCACACTCACTACATAGTTCAGAGTTCCGCGTAATATTTGCACACCTCCGATTACACATGCGAAAAATTAATCCCGTAACTTGCATAATATATATTTTTTTGTTTCATACGTCAAAACTAATAATTTTTTTGACCTGGTATGTACTACATATTCCCATTTCCAAAGTATCCCATACAGAAAAGTTTGCCTGAATATGGTTAATTCTACTACAAGTTAGAAAGATCAATGTTAAAAGTTTGTCACAGGGAAAATGTCTGCCGCTTGAGCGCTGGTTTCGGTAACGGGTGCAAACTGACCAATCACAGGGCTTTCCTGAAACTTAAGATACGTTATGTTAATAATTTTAAACGCGAAATTGGTTTATTTACACTTTAAAATTAAGTTAAATGACATCTGCCATTTCCAAGCCTACTTAAATTTAATTTTATTACAGTTTCGTATTTTTCTGGCACCTTTACGATAGCAGTGAAACTAGCGACAAAAATTTTCCCTGTGCCAAAGTCTCATAAGAAAATACATTTTCTTGCTAAGCTGCAGTAGAATTAACCTTATCCTGACGCAACCAATATGTAGAGACATGTGATATTCTCAATAAGAATTTGGCACGAATTTGTTTCAGTGCCTCACGTACACATCTGCATCTCTGGGTCACATCTCATGTTTCTGCGCACAAACCACAGACGTGTGGTCTCGCAGTAACATTCTTCTGATACGCGCTGTCGAATGAGAGACGTTTCTGCTCAAAGACACACTGTAAATAACCCAGAAGCAGACAGAGCGAGGTGGCGCAACGGTAACGCGTTGGACTCGCATTCTGGAGGACCTGGGTTCGGTCCCCGGCTCCGGCCATCCTGATTTCGGTTTTCAATCGCACCAGGCAAATACTGGGATGGTTCCTTAACAAAGGCCATGGCCGACTTCTCTCCCAGCTCCTGTCTTGTACCAAGTTGTGTGTTACTGTCTGTAATGACCTCGCTGTTGACGAGACGTAGAGTCAACTTACCTTACCTTACCAAGCAGCAGATGCGCAAACAAGACACTGAAACAACGGTGCAAAATTCTTCTCGCAAAGCTCAGGGCTTCCAGGAATAACGTACTAGCTGGTTTCATCTTCACATCTTGTACGGTGATTGCTATTCTTTTCCTGTATGGAAATGTGCCCTACGTGGACGAGTAAAGTTTGTATAATGTACAAAAGAGTTAAAACAGTTGCGTAAAAATATGTACGGTAGGTTATGTAGTTGAACAGATCTGAAGTTATATATGTACGAGCAGTGTTTGCGTATAGATTTGCGATTCGAACAGCTTCGAGGAACATAATTTGCGCAGTGCGGGCGTGCGTAGAGAGGTACGTCAAGAAATGCAGACTAGTTGGCGGAAACCTTGGGCGATAAAAATATAAAAAATAAACAACTAATTAAGGCCCGCACAACATAAAAAATTCATCTTTGTCTGACAGATTTTCAAACTAGGCAAATGAATATATATATATATATATATATATATATATATATATATATATATATATATAATGTACATGCACTTTTGCAGGTTTTTTTTGCTCTTCGTGTTACTTTAGATATTGATAATACCATATCGAAGCACTGCATCTTTTTGTAAATTTCCCGAGTGGTTTTTAGTTCACGAGATTTTTTTTGTGTAGGCTTTTCTTTTTCCGCTCTTCAATTTTTTGTTTGAATTTATAATATCACGAATTTTCATCTAAGATTTTCACTAAGTTTCATAATTTTAAAAGGAATCATCTCGCAAAATTTGTAAGAAACTTTCGTGAGCAGCTTGTATTTTTCAGAACACTTTCACATCGGCCATGTGTCATTGTGTGGCTTGTTTTGACCTCGTACGTTTCTAGACGCAATTACGGAATTGCATTGCAAGGTTGCCTGATCTCAAATTGCGGGGTAAAATACGGGAATACAATCTCAAAGAGGCAGAGGACAATTTATAAACACTTCCGTACGTGCATATGATAACACTGAGGACATCTGCATGATCTGAATCTGTTTCGATATAACAATGTGTTTAAAGTTGTTTCCAGATCTGTTAAATACTAATTTAAAAGTTTTCTTTAAAAATAGTTAAATTCATTGTATATGCACTTGTGAAGCGTATCAGTTATTTAACGTCAGAGCGACCAGACGTTCGTGTTAAGGTGGGGTGTTAGACGATTTTATTGTATTTTCAGTTTTTGAGCCACAACATTTATTCAAATTGTGTTATCAACATTTTCTCTTGGACAAAGCATAGAATAGCCTATATTCTTGTCAAACCGCTCCACATAAATAATAAAGGAATCTTTAATTAATTTGTAATGCAGAATCATTTCAAGGGAGTTCTTGGAAGTTAACCTATAAATCCCTTGCAATGGTTCAGCACTTCAAATTAATGAAAGATTCCATTAGCGATTATATCAAGCAGTTTACCAAAATATATCCTATACTTTGATAATTCAAATTGAATAAATGTTATGGTTCAAAACCTGAAAATACAATAAAATTGCCTAACACTCCCCCTTAAGCACGAGCATATCTGGGAAGTGAAGTTAAAATCACATTGTAATTTACACGAACACAGTTTGCCTGCACGCTTTCCTGACGCAACACGCAATACACCATTAAATACAACCCGCTCAACTTGTCGGGCTTGCGGGCTTTTCCTAACTCCTTTTTGGTTTCACTTTTAGAACACGTAACGCAGTGGAAAGAATCTGCTCCGTGTTTGAGATGACCGACTGGGTAAATTCGTTTTTGGGGTATTTTGCCAGTTACAGCTGTCTTAAAAAAAAAAAAAAAAAAAAAAAAAAAACGTTTTTAGCCATTTTGAGGATACCCAGAAAAATGTTTCTAATAAGTATGTTGTAGAAGCCGTGTGTGTTCTTTTCGTAGATAATTATATTGTGAACAAGTTCCTTAAGATTTGCAGTGATTTCGGAAATACGATTTATATTGCCACCTAATACTC